>JACCGJ010010284.1:0-29487 GCA_013407085.1 Atriophallophorus winterbourni
TATTGCTATGATTAGCCATCAAAACCTAAATTACTTAAACTGCTACTGTTTGAGAATTATACTTTTTAAAATGTGAGAGCTTTAAGAAATTTCAAGACCACAAGCATTTCCATCGCACAGTAACTGGGCATGAAACATAAAATTCCCGTTTACATTAATCTAAAACCTGTTAGCCAAATGCCTATTTCGAATGTAATATGATCAGACAATACCTATTATTGACGTTTTACAATACAACTCATAAAACAAACAAACATGCAAACAATTTTGCAATTGTTTCGCATAACCAACGGTTCATGCCTGGCTTAAGTGTTTATATTTACACTAGCCAAACACTAATTGAGTTGTTCAATCGTATTGGTTTTACTATTTAACCTGAAATGTACACGTTTTTGCTTGTACCTGACAAGTCTTGTATTAGTGGTAGTTCCGCAGCATACACGGATGCAACTGGTGGCTTGTGCGAAACTTTACAAGTGATGAATTTCATGTTCAATGTTTGTCAACGATGATATAAAGTTTTATACATATTTGTTAAATATACATCACCTCGATCACGTTAACTCGCAATGGAATCTCTGAACCAGAACACTGCCCTTACTTTTATCCATACCTGCGCTGCATACGGATAATGCTTATAAAATCAACTACGCCCTGAGACAATTTGTGGCTTCATCTACAACAAACCATTCGGAAGATTGTGATTAAGTGTTTTTAATCGCTCACAAAAAGTTTACCAATTATTCCTTCAATGTTAGACTTATTTAGCAGTAGCTATCATCATCATTTGTTGTGGTCCAACAGTCCTTAAGTCTTTACAATATTTCATGATTGAAATTAAATTTTCAAAAAATCTGGATGCGGGATTTTTAAATCATTCGATGCATGAAATATGTATGAACCAAAAAGCTCACTTTCATCACACACACACACACTACGACCGAATTCGTGATGTTTGCACTCATCAGGTAGAGGCAGTAGGATCAGGAGCCGTATGCGCTTAAGACATTGGAGGATGGTTAAACAAGGAGGTGCTTTTATGCCACTTGTTGGGTAAGGTTCTTAGGACCAACGTGTTCAATCACCATAGCGCCACACTTTAGTAAAGTTGAACCCCTGACCATGATTAAAAAGCTCTATTTTGCATGCATTCCTCATCACACACACACACCACTACCGGTTTCTTGCTTTTTGAACTCATCAGGTAGGGACGGTAGAATCCAGATCCGCATGCGATTGAAACAGTGGAAGAATAATGAACACGTTGTAGATATAGTGTACACCCTATCTGCATGTGTTTGGACACATGTGATTCAACAGGTTTGTCGTACCGACCTAGGTTGGCCGTACCAAAAGTGGCATATAAGCGCAACTTATATTAGAACCAGTTGTTATTTTGTCAAGAAATCAATTTGATTCAAATTTCAAAGTTATGGATGAAAAAAAAACATTTTGCTTTAAATCTGAATACAGCGTATAAATATAGTGAATTTCCCATCATCACTGGGTTATGGTAGATTTATATTTGTAAGGATTTATGGGCAACATCTGAATTCACTCGCTCTTAATCAAAAAGATTTTTTAAATAGCTAAAATTAATGAAAATCTCACAACTTCTGGGAGTGGATTTTCACATAAAATTCGCTAGCCCGGGATAGAAATAAGTGTTTATTGTGGGATAGCCAGGCTACAACTGTGATCACTCAGCTAGCTGATATTTAAAAGTCGGAATAAATTATCCAGGGATGGAAAAGCATTACTAACGGTGTAGTTTGAATAAGATCATCCCGTTTTTGTGTAAAATTCATTTCACCCAAACATCGAAAATGCACAACTGTGATATTTTCAAAAAACGTCGACAATCTTAGTAGCTAAATGACATAAAGAGTTCAGAGTATGTAAACTTTTTGTATACGTAGTGTCCAGGCTTGTGCAGATTAGTCATAAACCAGTTGTGTAAGGTGTGTGAGGAATCGAACCAGTTGAAAAATGACTAAAGTACAATAAAGTACAATCCGATGCCAGATAATTGGGAAACATATCGTCTGTTGAGGAGCAAGGTCACCTCTCTTATCACCGAGGATAAGCAGTCTCATCAGGCAAGACTACTGACCATGATGGAGCGGAACCCCAAAGTCCTGTACCAGATCGTTAACACTACATCAAAATTTAAGCCAGGAATCTCAGCACTACGCACACCTCATGGTCTAACTACGACTGCGTTCGAGGCTGCCGAAGTTCTTGCAGGTTACTACTGCAAAGTTTTTTGCCCCAAGAAATCAGTGCATCTTACGCCGCATTCGATCGGCTTTTCCAATGAAATACTAAATGAAATCTCAATAAACAATGAGTGTGTCATGTTCAGACTTCTTCGTTTGAATACCGCAAAGTCACCAGGAGCAGATGGAACCACTCCTTTTATCCTCAAACGATGCGCATTCTCATTGTGTGGTCCACTCAGCACATTATTCCAAATTTCGCTCGAAAATAGTATCGTTCCCGCGGAATGGAAATCTGGCATCATCACACCAATCTACAAGGGCGGGAGTCGATCTGACGCTGCGAACTATAGACCAGTTACGTTGTTGCCAGTAATTTCTAAAGTGCTAGAGAGTTTAGTAGCGGAAAAGATCACCCACCACCTCGAAAACAATAGACTGCTTGCGACTGAACAGCACGGTTTCAGGAAACATCACTCATGCCTATCTAACCTCTTGCTCACCTTAAACGACTGGACTGAGTGTGTGGACAATGGTTACTCCATCCACGCATGCTTTTTAGACATGTCAAAGGCTTTCGACCGCGTCAATCATAGTATTTTAATCCAGAAACTTGAATTGCACGGGATAACAGGAAAACTTCTTGCTTGGCTAGAAAACTATTTACGCGACAGGAGTGCCCAAGTCAGAGTTGACGGCGCCTTATCGAAACCATTCAAAATTACGAGCGGAGTGCCCCAGGGTTCGGTCCTCGGACCGATTTTGTTTTGATCTACGCAAACGACATTCCCGAGCGTGTTAAATGCAAGATTATGTTATTTGCAGACGATATAAAGCTTTGGAGAAGCATACGTACCAATGATGACTGTGAAACTTTGCAGAAGGATCTAAACACATTGCACGATTGGTCTTTGAGAAACAAACTACCATTCAACTTCCAAAAGTGCAAGGTGTTAAACATTGGGAAGACTGTTAATTACAACTACACTCTTGGGTCCCACCAACTCGTCTGGACAACTGAAGAGAAGGATTTGGGTGTTTGGACCAGTTCAAGTCTGAAGACTTCACTGCAGTGCAAAGCGGCTTACAAAAAGGCGTCACAAGTATTGGCGTTATTGAGACGAATTTTCGGCAGATTCTCCAATCAGTCGGTGCCCCGTATCATGAACACCTATCTGAGACCAGCGATGGAGTACGCTGTTCAGGCTTGGTCACCCTGGATTCAGAAAGACATCAATCTTCTGCAGCGTATTTACCACCGAACCACAAAGCTTGTACCCGGACTAGCTGCTAAACCATATGAAGAACGTTTGAGGAGTCTCAATCTTTTCGACTTTCGCTGTCGTCGACTAAGAGGTGACCTCATACTGATGTACAATATTATGCACGTCCCTAACCATCCCTTGTCCAAACTTTTCACACGCTCGCCACCCCGTGCAGTCGGAAACATGAACTTTCAGTGCTTATTCCCACTTCAAGACTGAACTGTCGAAGATACTCGTATGCTGTACGTGTAAGTTTCACATGGAACACCCTCCCCTCCACTGTTACACACTCAGCCAACCTGGATACTTTTAAAGCTAATTTGAACAAATACTTGAGAAACAACCCAAACTTTGATACGATTTACACTACATGAGTTTCCATGTTCTTCTATTTTTATTGTATATATTTCATAACTCCATCCTATGGTTATTGTTGAGCTAAATGCTTTCTAGACCATTACAACTTTGAATCACTTTGAAGTTTGAAACTTTGAATCACTTAGCTTAAGACTGTGCCCTCGTGTACCAACCAAAGGAGAGAACCGAAAGAAGTCATCGAATTCGAGACAACTTAATCCTCTGACAACCTTAAAGGTCTCTATAGTATCCCCCCTAAGTTGCCTCCTCCTAAGTGAGAAAGGTCCTAGTGTTAATAGACGATTTTCATAATTGGTGTATGCTAACCCCTCGATCATGCGAGTGGCCAGCTTCTGTACCTTTTCTAGCTGCACTATATCCTATTGGTAATACGGCTTCCAAGCCTGGATACAGTATTTTAAATGTGATTGCATGTCAACTTCCGTTAACTATAGGCCTGTCAGCCTAACTAGGATCGTTTCGAAATTGTTGGAAAAACTATTGCGTGAGAACATCTGTCAATATCTTTGCCGGCATCCTCTAATGAGTGTAACTCAACATGCATTTCTTGAAGGTAGATCTAGCCCTGCAAACCTTTTTATTTTTCTCGATACTGCTACTAAAAGGCTGGACAAAGAATAGTCAATCGAAGCCATTTACCTAGATTTTTACGAGGCTTTCAATTCAACGAATCATTTGCTTTTAGAGAAAAAGCTAGGAGTAAGTGGCATACGGGGTAGTCTAGTTGTTGTTCGCTTCGTTCGGTCGATGTCGACCATGGATGTAGATCACAATCGCATGAATTTCCATGCTCTACATCTTTTGTGACTAAACAGTCCGATTGGGGGAAAATTTCTTCCACAGCACTTGCACTGATAGGCAAAACTCGGTTGTAGGGCGTCAGTTGTACGTTGGCCGCGTGATCTGTGTTCAGCAGCAAGGAGCTTTATCTTTCCCTCTCCAGCTTGCAGATGACGCTTTGCAGATCCAACCCGAAGCGTGGGATATGCACTGCTGATGAGCTGAAATAAATGAGAAACTTGAGTCCAGTGATTCCATTATAGACCGATGTGATCAACGTTGTGGATAGTTCAATGGGCTTAGCACAGATGAGTAGTAGCCTTTAATGTGGGCGTTCAAGCGCAAATTGTTTTCAACTCGCGGTGTCAATGCCCAGAGCTTACATATCTGTTTTGCAATCGTCTTTGTACCGCAAGTGCGGTCTGCCGAATGGTCGACATTCTGATTGAAACTCATCTAGAGTTTATCACATGTAATACGACCATTTTCCATTCTGTAGACCTGGCCAATCAATCGCAGGCGGCGCAGTCGTAGTAGTGTGAACATGCTCTGTCGACCAGCTTTTGAAATCACTTCACCGTTATTCAATTTGTCCATCCATGATATGTTCATGATACGATGGATGCTGCGTGGATGAAAAATATTAACCTTCCGTCCGTGCCTTGCGTTGGTGGTCCATGTTTCAGTGGCGTACAGTAATGCATATTTTACGCACGCGCAGTATGAAATTATCTTTGTGTTCACAGTCAAATTGTAGTTACCCCAAATATGAGGCACAAGGAAGTCTAGGTGCATGGCTAAATGCATTTCTTACGTGCGAAACATTCCGAGTTATGGTACGATCCACGTTACCATTGAGTACCTCAATGTTCGTTACTCGGTCCTCTTCGATTCCTGATTTTCATTGATAATTTGCGGTCTGCTTTGATATGCCTATGCTTTAGTTTCGCAGATGATCTGACGTTCATCCATCCAGTGGATGTAAATAACTTTATGGACGACATTGAGCGAGTCGTAAACTGGTCAAACCAATGGGACCTCCCAGTGAAATTTAATAAGAGCCAAAACTTATCAGCGCTTGTTGATAAGATTCCGGTACATGTGTCGGAAAATGTTCAGAGCGTTAACTTCTAACCGTGAGTTGAGGATTGAGGAGTACTGAATATGGCTAAAATTAAATGGAAGAACCAATCCTACACTACAGCTTAGCGTAGGCGCAAAGTAACTTTTCGGGTAAAATTTGTGGAATGACGCAGAAAACCTGATAGATTCGTTCCACTTTACGAATCATGAGTTATGTCTCATATTGAATGTTGTTTCCATGCGTTCTGTCATTAGCACATCATTCGTCTTGGAAGCGAACAGCTTCTCGCAAATCGCATGAATGAGGGTCAGCAAGGAAATCCTCACACTGCACGGCAGAAGTCTTTATATCATTTCTCAATCTAGCTGTGTCGTTTGAAAGGTGACTTAATTGAAAACTTCAAGATACTGATGGGGTTAAGTGGCATTTCAATGAACGACTTCGTTATCTTAAGTCCAGAGCTCAAAACCCGTGGTCATTCACTTAAACTTGCTAACAAGCGATGTCGGCTAGTCTCCAAGAAACACTTTCTGTGACATGTTGGTGGTAGATTTCTTCAACAGTGTTCCAGAGATACTTATCACATGCAGTTTCTTGGCTCTCTTCAAACATGGTTTGAACAGATATGGACCGACATCTTCCCCGAATTTCTGTGCAAGATTAAGTAAATCACATTTTCAAGCGTTATCCCGTAAAGGAAGTAAATGCTGGAATTTCTTTTTTATACACAATTTTTCTTCTGCTGACATCAGGTGAACAGAGAAACTGCATTTATTTTTTCCAACATCGTTTATAAAAGGGTCTTCCTTAAATACAATTCAGATATTCTCATGGCGTCGCGATCATTGAAGATTTCAAGTGAACAAAATGAAAAACATTTTAGCATTTACGGGTGCTGCTCAGCAGCTTTTTACCGAATGAAATTTTGGACAATCGATTTGCATGTTAGCTGCATAGTGTCATGTGCAAACTGAACAAAAGAAATTCACGAAGATATTGTTTGAAGTGTTGGACGCTTATTGTGGCATATCACTGAAAGAAATCTGGACAGTTGATTAGCGACTTAGCAACAATCGTCATGTACAAACTGAACTGAACTTGACATTATTTCCATGAATCCGAAGAAATCATATGATTTTAGTGGATAAGTACAAAAATATAACAGAAAAATGTTACAGTCAAAATGGACAAAGGTAGGAACCCACGGCAAGTGAACATTTAATGTTCTATGCAATTACCCAAAAACTAAACATTTTCAACTCCGAAATCAGTTGCGTCAATGGTAATTCGCAAAGCTGAAAAATGCGGCGACACGCCAATTTTGTCGTTAACCATCGTGATTACGAACATGCAGAAGTGCAGCAACAGTGAACAAAGCGGAACAAGTACGCATGCAAAAAAATCATATGTAATTTATTGATTAAAACAGCCGTCGATAGAAATGGAAATACATTTGAAAAGGTATATCTAGATTGACTGCACTCCAGTGCGCTTTATCAGCACGTAAGTGAGAAAAAGGGTATTGAGATGGACATTCACCACCTACACTGGACATACTTTTGTCTAAAGATCTTAAAGATGTCCAAAACCACTCTTATGGCTCACCTTTGGGGAAAAGTGAGCATGTCGCCATAATATTCCTGGCAATTCTTTGTTTTCATAAGCCACTAGTCAAATACAATCGTAATCTAAATCGAGTTAACTGGAATGCCGTCCGGCATTCCGCTTCACAATGTGACTGGCTCTCTGAAAACAATAACATCGAAAGTAAACGGTCAGTTATTAAGCTCAATGTCGTAAGTCTTATTTGATCTCTACGGATAAAGAACAAGCCACCTATGTGGACTTCTGCGGTGCGGCGGAACATTATTAGGCCCAGCAGTCACTGGCGGAGATATACAGGCTTACCAACAAAGAGAAATGGGTCGTGCTATAAGGCTTCGAGAAACAACACAGTTAAGCTACAACGGAGGCTTAAGTGAAGGTACGAAACTTACCTAGCGAAATCTGCTAAAAAGAACCCTAAAAAGTATTTTAGTTATGTTCAGTATAATTGTATGACATGGGAGCACATAGGTACCATAAAATTAGACATTGGCGAGAACGCAAATTCTGACTCCGACAAAGCACCGGCTTTGTTAGATTATTTTCAAGGTTCAGTACTAGGTCAAATGCTCTTCCTGATCTTCTTCAGTTCAGTTCAGTTCAGTTCAGTTTGCACAGGACAGTATGTGGCTAACAAGCCAATCGAGCGTCCAGAATTTCTTTCGGTGGAAAGCTGAAGAGAAGCACCCACCACTGCCAAAACGTTTATTCTTTTCGTCTATTTGAAATCTTCGCCGATCGCGAAGCCAAGAGATTATCCGGGTTGAATATAAGAAGCACCGCGTTATAGCCGATGCTGGAAAAATAAAAAGCAGTTTCTCTCCACCCTCACGGTGAGAGGTCAGCTGAAGTAGCATCGTGTATAATGAATAAAAAACAGAGAACTCTAGCCCTCACTTTATTTACGGGGTAACGCTTGAAGATGAAATACCTAAGCTTGTATAGCAATTAAGGAGAGTATTCAGGAAAAAACTTACCTCAGTTGCGGTCCAAAACCTGCTTAAAACTAGACACGGTAGTGCAGGATATAAGTTCTTCTGGAAGAATGTTCCAGTAGTTTACAACCCCAAGGCTGAAAAAGTGTTTCCTGGAGTCTAGCCGACATCGTTTCTTAGCAATTTTAAGTGAGTGGCCCCGGGTGCCCAGCTCGGGGCTTAAGGTAAAGAAGTCGTTCAACTGTACGCCACTCAAACCTTTCAAGATCATAAAGGTTTCTATTAAGTCACTTCTTAAACGACGACGCCTAAGGGAGGAAAGATCGAGAGACATTAGGCGCGCAGCGTACGGTTTCCCTCGCTGACCTTCAATCAGGCGAGTTGCGAGGCGCTGTACGCTTTCAAGTCGAAGGATGTTCTTTTTGTAGTGAGGACACCACACCTGAACACAGTATTCCAGATGCACCGAACTAATGCCTTGTACAGCGGAAGGAATACATCGGGTCTTCTGCTCGATTGCACTGATTTCAGCCGAAAAATTACCTTGCGTACACGCTGAGCCTTAGCGGCAAATTTGTCCTCCCATTTGAAGTCAGCCCTAACCAGTACTCCCAAATCGTTAACACACTCTGTGGCGTTAACACTGAAGGAATTCCCCGCCACATGGACCAAAATCTTATCAACCAGTGCTGACAAGAGTTGGCCCTTATTTAGGTTCAGTGGGAGATCCCACTGGTATGACCAGTTTATGACCCGCTCAAGGTCGTGCAACAAGGTACCTTCATCCGTTGATCCGATGGATTTCACATCGTCCGCGAAAATGAAGCATGAGCACTTAATGCAGAGGACAAGTCATCGATGAAAATCAGGAATAGAAGAGGACCAAGTACCGACCCTTGGAGTACACCACTGATCACGTCGGTTTGATTTGACAGCGTAGAACTTACCCTAACTCGGAATGTCCTACCTGTAAGGAAGGCCTTTATCCAAGCAAGTAGATTACCCCATATGCCTTTGGCTGCAAGCTCAATCTCTGGAAGGCGGTGATTTACGGAATCGAAAGCCTTGCTGAAGTCTAGGTAGAGGGCTTCGACAGGCTTCCTTTCATTCATCCTTTTAGTCGCAGTATTGAGAAAACTAAGAAGGTTAGTAAGGCAGGATCTACCCTTAAGAAATCCATGCTGAGTTACACTCAACAGATAATGCCGACAAAGATGCTGATAGATTTTGTCACGCAGCAGTTTTTCCATTACTTTCGAGACGATGCTAGTCAGGCTGACCGGTCTATAGTTACCAACAGTTGACCTGCAACCGCCTTTGTGTATTGGCACGACTATGGCTTCCCTCCACTTACTAGGAATAACTCCTAGTTGCAGGCATGAATTAAAGAGCTGGCAAAACGGTATGGTAAGCGCTGAGGCAAGATTTTTAAGCATAATTGAGTAGATGCCATCCGGTCCCTCAGATTTGTTGACCCGAACATGGATAAGATGCTAAAAGATTATGGTGACGCAGATGCTCAATTTGATATTTATATTACCCATCTTGATTATATTAACAGATTTTTCATCACGTTTGCGGTCCAGTTCTATTTAAAGACAGTGATATTTGAACTAACGCTTACACGATTATTCGTCACATTCATTAAAGGCGCTGTTTTTAACTGTATTTTCGCACTTCATTATTTTACTTGTATGCATTGTAAGTTCGTCCTATCTGTCTTCTTCAATTTCAATCTGTGGAGTTTGGTAAATTTTGCATATTGTTAATTATGTAACTGTAGTATTATGGTAGTGATAAATGTTTTTAATTATTCAATCATTAAAAATCAGATTTCGCCTGGCACCGCGACCATCAGAGATTGCGAACGGAGAAAAAAGAAAATTACCTTTTGGCAGTGCATCGATTATAGCGCCGTGCTCCTTCAACTACATTCTCCTAATCCTACGACCAGAGGTTCCAAACGGAGAAAAAGGATTGATCCTTTGGCAGTGGTGGGCGCTTCTCCGCAGCTTTCCACCGAAAGAAATTCTGGACGCTCTATTAGCTTGTCAGCCACTTACTGTCCTGTGCCTACTGAACTATTGACTATTGAACTGAACTGATCTGAGATATATTCTAAACTTGAAAACTTTCATATTATGAATGAGAATTTAATAATCCTAGACTGCTTCACGATATTAGGCAGTTTTTTAACGCCGATTATTTATCTGCACGCTACTTTTAATTTGTATCAGAAAGATCTCAATGTGCTAACCACCGTTTACCAAATTTGTACACCAGATCAAACTTCTTCTTGATAGAAGGCAGAAAGTCATGCCCTTGTAAGCCGCATCTCCTATCAGCAACATAGTCCATGTGAACCTCCGTTGAAGAAATTGTGCCGAGTGTTGTACAGCTTCCCCTTGATTACATGCAGTGCATTATCCACTAGTTGCTTGAATTGGTTTTCGGATCTTGCTGCAGTATCAGTATCACAGGGCGATAGTCGACCAAGTCGAAACGAGTGCCCAGATTCTTTCGGGGGTGTGCTTGGAAACACCCACCACTACCAGGATTGATTCGTAAGTAACACAGGCGTGTGTAACTGTGAATGGAAGATGGGAGATGTCTCATCACCGAAAGGTGAGAGAGTTATTGCATGTTGCATGTCCAATCGAATGAAAAAACGATGGACAGCTGTTTATTTCAACGAAAACGAAAAAAATGAAAAAGAAACGCTTTTTATGTTTCAAAAGTTTTTCAAAATATTTTTGTGGTTTTTGACAATAAATATGGTTGGATTCAGTCAGGGAAGAGCACCTGCCACCGTTCGTCCAGCCCATGTTCGGTGTAGGCTACCGGGTAGTATCATGCCTACGTTCAACGATGACGATGATGACAACGCTTTGTACCCCCCTTCTCGCTTTGTACATATCATTGTTTATGTTGAACGGCACTATATCTGTATCAGATTGTGCAAATATAATAATAATAATATAATACGTAATTACTGAAGTTGCCGAGATTAGTTCTGCGGGAAGCGAGTTCCATGCGTTCACTACACGGATGCTAAAGAAGTGCATCCTGGATTCCAGCCTGGAGTGCTTAAGACTGTGCCCTCGTGTACCAACCAAAGGAGAGAACCGAAAGAAGTCATCGAATTTTAGACAACTCAATCCTTTAGCAACCTTAAAGGTCTCTATAAGATCCCCCCTAAGTTGCCTCTTCCTAAGCGAGAAAGTCCTAATGCTAATAGACGATTTTCATAGTTGGTGTATGCTAAGCCATCGATCATGCGAGTGGCCAGCTTCTGTTCTTTTTCTAGCTGCACTATATCCTTTTGGTAATAGGGCTTCCAAGCCTAGATACAGTATTCTAAATGTGGCAACAGCACCTCAGCTTTTCTGCAAATGAGGGATGAACGTAGTCCAAAGAGTTCCCTCCTGGCCCTTTGAGCCGCAGCAGTACATTGGTCAGCCCACTTAAAATATACGGAGACTATGATTTCTAAGTCCTTAGTAGATTTCACCCAACGGAACTCCGTGTGCGCTGAGGGCGTAGAGACAATCATGTTGCCTGCAAGTGTAGAGAGCAAGTGACTTCGTCACAGATTCTACGTCACTCATCAAATCGGAGTTATCTGACCTACCGACAATTTTTATGCCGTCAGCAAACATATAACAGGTTGGCGCAGTTTGTGTTAACAAGATCATCAATGAAATGAGGAACGCAACTGCCCAAGAATGAGTCTGGGGGCAAAAGAAACCCCACTCGTTACATGGCGCACTTGCGGAGTCAGTATCATCTAACCCTGACAGTAATACGGGTCGCTAAGGAATACTCGAACTCAGCTCGAAGGTTCCCTGATACTCCCGGACCTATGAACTGATAGTTTTGAAGAAGCAAGAGCCCTATGGTTGTATGAATGGTAATGAAAGCACAAGCCGGATCCAAGGCAAAGTGCCCGCACAGTCAGAGACTGAACGTGGGCGATATTACTGTCCAGGTTCCCCAGGCAGACAGATATGTATGAAAGCACAAGCCTGATTCAGGCAAAGTGCCGCAAAGTCAGAGACTGCACGTGGGCTAAGATACTGTCAGGTTGCCCAGGCCTAGACAGATATGAGAGGGGAAATAGAAATGTTAGTGAGACTCCAGCGTGTATTCGCATGCAGCTCACTACCGTTGGCCAATCAATTTAGCACGATGTTAGCCTTAACACAGGCCAAAAATACGGCACATTGCACATCAGTGCCTATGGTTGACTGAATCAAAAGCCTAACTAAAGTCGAGATAGAAGCTTTCTACAGCTATACCATCATCTATCCTCTTAGTGACCTCGTTTAGACAGCCGTGTTGTGCGGCATTCAGAAGAGAGTGTTTGGTTAGGTATCCACAAATTTTTATCGCGGATCAAACTTTCCATAACCATAGTACACTAGTGAGGCTAACCGGGCGGTAATTTTTGACCGCCGAAGAAGCTCCTCTCTTATGGATAGGCACTACAACGGCTGTTCTCCAGTCCAAAAAAGGGTAACCTGTCTGATGGATGTTGTGAAAAGTTCTATGATCGGCGCAGCTAATATAGGAGCTAGCAGTCTGATCATTCGTGGATGGATGCTATCGGGCCCTGCCGACTTGTATGCTAGGCTGACCAATAAAGTCTCGACATTGTGTACCTCGAATGTAAGGTCAGTGCAGATGGGGCGTTCGGTGAATACACACTGAAGTGATGGCACAGAGGCGTTTGAGTTATCATCTCGGCGTTGCACGCTTTAAAAATGCAAGGAAAACAACTGAGTCTTTTCAGTGCTTGCAATGACGGCAGAGCCGTCGTCTCTTCTCAAGGTACCTACACCTCTTCGTGTTGGGCTTTTAGAATGAACGTAGATGTAGTATCGTTACGGTTAAGTATTGGCCTCTTGAGCGAGACTCGTTTCGAAAGAGAACTTTGCACCACGTATCTTGGAAACAGCGATAATTCGCGCTTCTTTGCAGTAACCTCTTCCGGAAGCGCATTCCACAAGTTACAAATTCTTGTTGAAAGCGTGAATCCTTGTGTTAGGCGTAGTGTTCAGATCATTTCGCGTTAAACACAGTCACCTCACACATACTTGGCCATTTCTCTAAACTCGTTTGATGTATTAAAGCTCAATTGTAGGAGAAACTGTTATTTCTATTGTTTATAACAATATTCCCGAAGATGTGTCTTCTCCTAGCGTATTCAAATGAGAACTCGAAGTATATCTTCATGAACTTCCTTTTATGTGCCATTGTAGTGACTTTTTTGACTACAATCAATCTTTTCTCAAGACTTCTGTAACGAAGTAAGCTCCAAACATCGTACGTCACAATTTTTAGTAAGCTTTGCTCCGTGTGATATTGGGGGTTGCTGTGTCCATAGTTTATTAGTTAATAGTATATGGGAGAAAGCCACAAACTTAATGGAATAACCACAGGATAATTAGCTCATCGGGTTTGAATAAATCTCAGCAGTTCAATAAATTGGTAAAAAAAGTGCTCTGTGGAAAGAGGGAAAGATGTGGTGCTGTATCGCAAAGATTATAATCGTGATAACAGCATAATTAAAAATTGCGTATCATGTGATAAAAATGGATGTCAATTCGTTCTTTAAAAATATGTAGTGATGGAGCAGAAATAAGGGAAAGAGGTAGTGCGTTCAAAGCACGAGGAAAGGAAATGGTGTGTCTGCGTGTACATATATGGTAAATGCCTACAAAAAACATATTTTTTAAAATAATCGTATTTCCGTTTTCAATTCACTAAATAAACAATTTTATGGAGGAATACCTTTATTTGTAACAGCACATATGGCAAAATGATACACTTCGCTGACTGCCTTAGCACTGAAGATATAAAAATTAGAACATGCCGCCCGCAGCGAAAAACTACAGAATCAAAAATCGCGACCAACGTGTTAAAAGCCCAAGGTTTCTATTTGTCACGGTTGATGCTCTACTACAGTGAACAGAACAGCCCAAGTCATTTTGTACAATCACCCCGAGATGTATTTCTAGCTTTGTGACAGCGAGCATCTTACCACCCAAAATATAGCTAGGGTCGCCAGGAAGACGAATACGTAATGCATGGCGTTTATTACTGTTGAATGGTAAGTGGTTGATTGTAGACCATGCGTGCAATGAATCCAGGTCGGATTGAAGGTTCCTTGTATCGCTGAGGAGTTAATGACTCGCTAAATCTTGATATCATCTGCGAACTGGAGAAATTTTGATTCGACGTACCATTCAATGTCTTCGATAAACATTGAAAACAGACGCAGGCCAAGAACGGACCCCTAAGGTACTCCACACTGAATTGGGAATGGCTCTGAAAGCGTCTGTCTAACACCCGATGGTTTCTCCAACGTAGGAATGCAGCTACCCAGGGCAGCAATACGGGTGGAATATCTAGTTCTTGTAGCTTGTTTAGCAATATCGCATGGTCAACTTGGTCAAATTCCTTAGAGAAATCTAAGTAAATGACGTCCACACCCTTACCTTCATCAGCAGATTTAGTCCAGCAGTCTCCGTCTACAAGCAAATTAGAGATACAGGAATGCCCTCTGAGAAATCCATGTTGTTCTGTAGCGATAATATCGGAACTATCCACAGTGGATCATAAACGTAACAGTTTTGTGGAGTTTGGGGTTCCATAGCCTTATAGCGGGCCACATTCGCGTTCAGCCTACACCATCGCTTGATTTTTGTGGCATTTGGACAGGTACAGTATCAATCTGGGGCATGGCTATCCACAACATCCTCCGGAGCATGACCTAATCAAGTTGCGTCGTGTGTATCTGAAATGATGGAGAACTGGATAAGAGTTAGAAAGTGAAGGTTGAAATGTGAGTGGCATAGCAAGAGGACATAATTTGGTAAAGCAAAATGAGATCCCCACGAATCCGTCAATATTTCGTGGAGAACAAATTGAGTTTCGCCAGTCGTTGAGGGTATGGAACGTGAAGCAGACTTATTACTAGCTTCGTTATTCAAGCATCCTTTCGTCTCCACGGTTTCCAAGCTTACACAGCATACTCCATATGCGACCGAATGAATGCCCCCAGGAGCACATGAAATATGACAAGCTCAAACATGTTAAGGGCTCAGTGTAAAAGACCTACCAGGGTGTTGGCGGAGTTGGCCGCTTTCATGGTTAATGCCCTACCTGTCCAAATGCCACAATTATCTAACTATGATGCAGGTTGAACTAAAATGTGATACGCTATGTGGCCCTGAAAGCTTAAAATAAATTTGTTTTATATTCTTTATTCATTCTACAGTAATGAAATATTAAATTATACACCGAGAGATCAAAAAGTTTGGTTTGGTTTATGCTTTTCTGCTGAAAGAATAGTCTTCACAATGTGTTAGATTGAACAGTAAATTTGCAGTTTCCTATCAACCGACAGATGTGTGCACTAATGCATTCTGGGTCGCATGCCTCTGTATGTGCCTGTTTTATGTGTGATCTACTGATATTGTTCCAGAAAGAACGTAAACTGGGTAGACTGGGCAAAAAACGATGCCTTAAGCCGCGTTTGGTGGAAAATTAGCTGTTCGTTGTCGTTGATCATGCCAAATATGTCTCGCATCCTCTTTTCGACTTGAGTGAAACAAATATTAAAATTTTGTTTGCCAGAAACATTTTCACTTATTAATAGAAAAGTGCAGTAGTGTACAGGTAAGAGAGTAAATGGATAAAAATCTATTCCACACATGGAGAGGGGTTAAGATCTCAAATTCATGCCGGTTAATATTCGGCGTGTTCGCCACGATCTGTTACCGATCATATTAAAAGCCTGTGATAATGATTTGTGGGAGTTCCTACATCTCGTTTTAATTTCAAGAGCCTGTGTCTATGCATTTAAGCTTCAAACGCAACAAGGGTTACTGGCTTGTGAATTGCGTTACCGGATGAGATACTCACAGTGAAGTCTGAAAAATATTCCAGTTAACTATTAGATAGTGAGCTGCGTGAAGTCATCCAGAAGATATTCAACACTGGACTTGATATCTTCATTTACTCTCTTCCTGCTCTGTTGCCGAGTGGGTAATGTCGTCACGAGGGCTTGACCATGTAGTCTTGTGAATAAGTAGGTATAAAGCGCTCATTCTTAAATCAGCTGCAACAGTCTATATTTCTTCTAGAAATACTCCTCAGTGGAAGCAAAGGGTAACTAAACTCTTGTGAGTTTATGACGAACAGTTATGCATTCATTTGTAATATACTTTTTCACATATATTCATGGCAATGAATGTATGAAAGCACAAGCCTGATTCAGGCAAAGTGACGCACAGTCAGAGACTGCACGTGGGCTAAGATACTGTCAGGTTGCCCAGGCCTAGAGGAAGAAGAAAGGGCAATGAAAGCTGTCGTCCGGATATAGCTCTACTCGTTTGTGAAACTTGATTGAATGTTTGTTCCATTCGAGGTGTAGGTACCTTATCTCAGTTTCTTTGTGCTTACTTTTCTAATGAATCCGTGTCTATTTAAGTCCCATTTTCCCCATCTTTCGAATTTGACTTTTTCATGGTTGTATGGCAGTTAAGCATTCGGTACTTACACGGATGTGCAATCGTGCAGCATTTGTGCTGTGCGGCTAACATCGTGCTAAATTGATTGGGCAACGTTTGTGAGCTGCATTCTGAAACACGCTGAAGTCTCACTATCATTTCTATTCCCCCCTCATATCTGTCTAGGCCTGGGCAACCTGATAGTATATTAGCCAACGTGCAGTCTCTGATTGTGCGGCACTTTGCCTGGATCAGGCTTGTGCTCTCTTACCATATCATATCGGTGTAATGGTGTCTCTGATGATGATGTTGATTTATACTTTATCAAATTGATAGGTGATGGCTCTAACATAATTATCAATCGCACTATCGCTGGTGTTTGGGTGCACAAAACGACATGTAGAGCGAGTATCCTTAATGTTTTGCTGCTATCAAATCACATCAATTAGTCGATGGCGAAGTGATTGTTTTCACATGCTCAATATGAAACTTGTTTTATAATGTAACAGACGGGTGAGCTTGGCCACTGATTGTCACAAATTCGCCTGACCTTCAATTCATTCTAGTTGCACTGTTTTCAATCATATGACCAGTTTTCCTTTCAAAACACGTCGGTCTTATTATACTTCCCCTATTTGATGTGTTAAATGCACGAACGTGTCTGTACTGGAAAAGTGTGAAATATGTAACTGAAAGGGTTTGATTTTGCTAATCCTATTCAACTCTGCTCACCGGTTAGTATTCCAATTTCGGATATCCAAGTACGTGATATATACCAGTCAATATACCTACTTCGGTGTAGGCAACCGGGTAGTATCATGCCTACGTTCAACGATGCCGATGACAACGCTTTGTACCCCCCTTCTCGCTTTGTACATCTCATTGTTTATCTTGAACGGCACTATATCTGTATCAGATTGTGCAAATATAATAATATAATACTAGCAAAAGAATGCATGTGTTTGTGGGCAATGATCGTCCTTTATGTTTCTTGTAATGTTCGCTCGTTTTTATTTCTTACTGCTTTGCATTTTAGTTGTTTTCTGGTGCTGTTTACTCTTTGCAACATGTACCGAGACTCTCCCACTCGCAGCATATCAGATTTGCCTACGATTTACGATTCTGGGTTCGTAGAAACCGAAGGACATTCCTCTAAATTTATCCAGGTGAGAATTTGTTCATAATGTGACCTAATATGATTTGGGCTAGCATTGCAAAATGTGTTCATTACCAAGTTATTTGTGTATAGTTTAGAAATCGAAACCCTGACATACGTCACTATTTACTCCGTTGATTTGCTGCAACCCTTAGTGAACTGCATGCGTAAACACCCTTGATTCTCGTTGCCATTTCTATTTCCTTCTCACCCCCGTCTAAGCCTGGCCAACCTGAAAGTATCTTAGCCCGCGTGCAGTTTATAACGGTGTGCAT
The DNA here is from genome assembly GCA_013407085.1 of Atriophallophorus winterbourni. Lineage (NCBI taxonomy): Eukaryota > Metazoa > Platyhelminthes > Trematoda > Plagiorchiida > Microphallidae > Atriophallophorus > Atriophallophorus winterbourni. The sequence continues at coordinate 18,214 of JACCGJ010010284.1, forward strand.
AAACCCTAGTAAACTAACACCAAATAATACTCCATCCTACTAGCATGCTATCCGGTAAACCGTATTTTTTGATTTGCTGTCAAAGAGTTATATTATTGTTAGCGTGTTAACAAAAAACTAAATTTAACATAGACTCGCGCACGCCATCTATATTTTACGATAAACAAGCAGAATCGGCATATTTCTGAGTCGGGTGAGGCCACGGTATTCTGAATTCCGCACTGCTATCCAATCCAGACACCGCTGCCCACTGACATTTTGTGCTGTATTAAATATCCGGTGGTCATGTGTTTAGTTATGGTCGTTCTTAAGGTCGAAACCGATATCAAAATGTGCTTTTTTGCTTTCACAATGATTCGTTTCTTCTACTATTTCTGTTAGACTTGTTTTCTTTTCAACTGTACCTAAAAGTGATATTTTGTTATTTTGAAAATTGATTTCGTTATTTTTCACAAAACCAAAACAAGTCAGGCCATGCGTAGTGCTTTCAACACTTGACCAGGAATTATTCTGTGATGCTGAGCGTGCTTGAATTTTGTGTTTCGTCAATATTCATCCTTGTTTCTTGTATTGTGAGGTTTTGGCAGAGCTGTCGTATCTGCTCTTTTTTGATTCCGCGATTAACGGTGTCCTGAGGAAAGCATTGATTAGTTAGAGTATTCGGGCGAGAGGGATACGAACCCAGATGAAATCGTTTTTTTGGGCGTTGACCCTCACGTAATGCAACAATCCTTGGATCACCTGGCACTCGAAGCTTTTAGTCATGACGTATGTTTCGCACTCAGCAAGTGTTTTTACCCCAGTGTAGGGCGGCGCTCTCCCAAACCTTATTGTCTGGGATTTAAATCTAACAGTAGTTGATACTCTCGTTTACCTGGTTGTGTTAGGGACGGAGTCTCACAGCATCCCGTAGAAATCGATGTAGTCATAGCCGGTGGTGGCGGTAGGGATAAGCTCCCACTGTCTATAAAATGCCCCCATATGGCGCGCGTCTCAAATACACTCTGACAACCAAGTCCAGCTTCTGGCCTGCACGAGTGGCTCCCCGAGCCTGGCGGAACTGCTTCAACCAACAGGAGAAGGGGCGATGGCAAGTGACTGGCGCCTGAAAACCAGTTTGCTTCGGGCAAATGGAGCTCCTTTGCCTGGGAGGGCATTTCATCTAAGGGAAGGAAAACCCTGATTTTAAACCTCCGCTGCGTTGCTGGATATTCGATCGCGGGAAAGGCTTCGAGAGAGAAACTCGAGAAAAAATCTGGAGCAGAGTCTCGTAGACGGTTAGTTGGTGCACACCACCTCTTTCTGGCAACTCCCAGCTGCCTTGCAGGTCGCACTTGGTTGTACAAAAGCTCGAGAAGCTGACTCGAACAAACGCCGAGTGGTGCTGGGGACGCCGCTTTGTACCCAAATTCCCAAGACCCTTCATTGAAGCCGGCTCATCCTCTAGGAGGAGATAGTCGCACAAAGTAAGTATGTATCATTCATCTTTTATGGCGATAAGGCGAAGTCTCGCTGCATACTATTGGCCGATTCGTGCGTACTATGGTTCTCTATGGTTAAATATTTCCCTCTTCAACTTCAAGCTGATGCAACTTATCGCTTTTTACCAACTTGATCAATCAAGAGTTAGCTCTTTCCAAGTTTTATGGTCATATCTTGAATTTCGCATCCTTAAACTGCATGTGATGTTGAAGTCGGGTGAACATGTTGCGGTATGATATGTTGTGGTGTATCGTGCCAAATTTTATGAGGCTTGACAACGTGACTAGCTACAAGGAATGAAAATACGCACCAATATGCTGACAGATGGATCGTCTAAGTTTTTCCGACTCAAGTAAACCAGAAGTCGAATATATATGGTATACAGAGTGTGCGTGCTAAATGACAACGAAACCTTGCACATCCATCCAAGACACGAACAGACCTTGAGTGCTTTCCGTTTACGGAGCATCCGTCGCATCTTGAACACCAATCGTAGATGACCTCCCCACTACGGCAGCGCCGACTACGCTGACTGGGTCATGCGTACAGAATGCAACATGATCATATTCCAAAAGATCTAATCTACGCAGAGTGGAAATCAGGAAGGCGGCCTTTAGGCACGCGATACGAAGAGAAATGAAAGCAAAACAGATATGAAAGCGCTGGAATTGTCCCTTACGAGTTGAGATGAGCCTGCTGTTTACCCACACTTTGAAGGTACAGCGTGAAACGTGTGATGGAGATAGCACTCTCGATTGCTGATCAACCGAGTACAGCTTATCATTGTGTCCGGTAGGCTGTTTGGCCAGGGAAATGCTGCGAGTCGTGAAATTGCCATGCGCTTGCAATGTATAATTCTGGTCGACATTTACCGAAGAGGTGCAGCAACAGATCAGACAGGTCTCTGAGTATCTTAACTAGTTCTGCACAATCTTGCAGTATGCGGGAAAGGCTTCGGGAGAAAGGAAAAATCTGGAACAGAGTCTGGTAGACGGTTAGTTGGTGCACACCATCTCTTTCTGGCAACTCCCTGATGACTTGCAGGTCGCACTTGGTTGTGAAAAAACTAGAGGAGCTGACTCGAACAAACGCCGAGTGGTGCTGGGGACGCCGCTTTGTACTCAAATTCCCAAGAATCTTCATTGAAGCCGACTCATCCTCCAGGAGGAGATAGTCGCACAAAAGTAAAAATAAAGTAAGTAATGCTGTTCAAACGAGCTGTGTCAACTTGTTTCTGCCGTTTTGTCATAAGTCATCCACAAAATGTTGTTCAGACTCCAAACCAAAGTTCTTGGGTTTTCAAAGGGCGTCTCTTTCTCATTGGCATTTATCCCAAGCCAACATTCGCATCAACGTTCAAATTTAACTTTCCTCCGTCAACTTTTCAATGCGTTCGTTTTTTGTCTGATGGCACTTTTGCCAGCGGTGTTTATCACGTGATCGACAATAAAGTACATCTCTATTGTATTGCTGATTATCCATCGTTGTTCAGATCGATTGAACAAGGTTAACACCTTGTGGACTTCTGGTTTCCTTATGGTTGCCTGAACGAACGCAACACGTGACTCTGCTTCAGTTACTGACCTTTTGATTGATTTCGGTCCTCATTCTTTGTATTTTTGAGCGAAGTTTACTCATTACGAACTCCATCACTAGGCCATGGATGCATGGATGTGCAATCGTGCAGCATTTCTGTGCTGTACGACCAACATCGTGCTAAATTGATTGGCCACCGGTAGTGAGCTGCATGCTGAAACACGCTGGAGTCTCACTATCATTTCTATTCCCCCCTCATATCTGTCTAGTCCTGGGCAACCTGACAGTATCTTAGCCCACGTTCAGTCTCTGACTGTGCGGCACTTTGCCTGAATCATGCTTGTGCGTTCATACCATACCATACCATATAAACCGTAGCGGTGCGGTAATAAATATTCGACTGACAAGTGTCATGACTACCCGAAATATTTGATTATCAGGTCGATCACATGACCTGTGGAACGAATGATTAATTACCGTAACCACACTGGAATCAAAGTGCTTCGGTCGACCTTGCGTACTAAATCCGACCTGCCATCTCGAAATGTGATGTGTGTTCCAGTTGGGGGGATTGCTTATACAAATGTAGTGGCTGATGACGTTTTGTGGTTCTCTCATGGAAGAGAACATTTGTTTGTGTTTATGTTCCGACTATACTCACTGAGCTTGCGTTGGTTGTTTACGAGATGTTTTGTCATGAAGCTGTATGTATGTATGAAAGCACAAGCCTGACCCAGGCAAAGTGCCGCACAGTCAGAGACTACACGTGGGCTAAATACTGTCAGGTTGCCCAGGCCTAAAGCTAGGTGATAATGCGGGTCGAACTCGACATAGAAAAGAAAGTGCTCGCAGTATCAGAAAGATATTACCACATATCCTCGTAAAAGCCAACTTCAAAAACTGCACAGTCATCTATACGACTTTCAAGACAATGTCACAAACAAATATCAATTGAACGTCTTTCTGGGGACGCCGCTTTGTACCCAAATTCCCAAGAATCTTCATGGAAGCCGACTCATCCTCCAGGAGGAGATAGTCACACAAAAGTTACAAGTTACACAACGTTTATACCCGGATGTTTGGCAAGTGTGAATGTCAATCGCATCTGTCCGGAGACACGGTGAAAATTTGTTCGTGGTGATCAATGTGGCCACGAATTTGGTGGGAGCCATTCTGTAATAATCACTGAAGGCAATAAGTGACGCGTGAGCGACTTCCTCGGCCTTATCATTGAACAGCCAAGCCCTCCAATTGGCTGTCGCGTATGGACCAATGAGAAATCGAATGCGATTATTAGACATGAAATGATTGCCGAGTGGTGGATGAATTGGCACTTGAATTACGCATACTATCTCACAACCACGTGTCGTGTCAATAGAAGCTTTGATGTTAACAGCATAAGCATGAGGGATATCGGTATTAGGTACCAAGTATGAGGTATGAAAGCACAAGCCTGACCCAGGCAAAGTGCCACACATTCAGAGACTGCACATGGGCTAAGATACTGTCAGGTTGCCCATGCCTAGACCTAGAGGAAGAAAAAAGAACAGAAAATTAGGTACCGAGGAACTAACTTCCATACCACCATGACACGATAAAATCTTTAAAATGGAGAACGGTAGGAGTTAAAGTGCTTTGGAACCTGTAGAAAATTAGACGCACCCACATTGGGATAAGGTGCCTACACATTATATCCAAATGTTGTGAGCGTGTGGACGAACTTACTTTTACTTTTGTGCGACTATCTCCTCCTAGAGGATGAGTCGGCTTCAATGAAGAGTCTTGGGAATTTGGGTACAAAGCGGCGTCCCCAGCACCACTCGGCGTTTGTTCGAGTCAGCTTCTCTAGCCTTTGCACAATCAAGTGCGGCCTGCAAGGTAGCAGGGAGTTGCCAGAAAGAGGTGGTGTGCACCAACTAACCGTCTACGAGACTGCTCCAGATTTTTCCTCTGGGTTTTCTCTCGAAGCCTTTCCCGCGATCGGATATCCAGCAAGGTAACGGAGGTTTAAAATCACGGTTTTCCTTCCCCTAGATGAAAGACCCTCCAAGGCTAACGAGCTACATCTGCCCGAAGCAAACTGGTTTTCAAGCGCCAGTCACTCGCCTTCGCCTGGTGGTAGAAGCAGTTCCTTCGGGCTCAGGGAGCCACTCGTGCAGGTCAGAAACTGAACTTTGTTGTCAAAGGCTATCTGAGACGCGCTCTATATGGGATCATTTTTATAGACAATAGGAGCTTATCCCACTGCCACCCCCGGCTACGACAACCTTTGGGCGAACACTGGTGTTCCACACAAGATGCGTACTCATTCATTGCGTGGTAGTGATAAATCCTATTTTAACGGATTTTCAACCAGATTTGAATCTTAACGTTAGCACGCAGTCTGATCTGAAAACACCATTTCTGGTTTCTTGAAAAATGGTAACTTGGTCATCGTTTCAACAAACGACCGTCGTATCTAGTACCCCCGATCGGTTTAGAATTCACATTTCATCTCATCGGTCTTGGTGAATAGATTAACAACGCCTGGTAATCGAGGGGTGTCTTGTAACTCATGATACATCATGAATGATCGTGTGAATAGCTTAATTTGTCAGGCTGTCCCTGGACAGCGTGCTATGCGCGAAACAAGTCCGAAGAATTCTTTTGGATCGCTTTGCACAGCTGAGAAACGGCCACGTTCGACTGCCCAAGTGTTCTTTGAGGTTTGGGCTCATACTACGAAAATATGTAATCTAAAGTCCTGTATGCTGCGCTATGCTTTGTCGGTCTAGCCTTCAAAGCTAATAATTTACCATGTGGTACTTTCGTTAGGCATCGATTTATCACATGGAAGTTTATTATTTAATAGCCTTTTGTGCGTACGTGGCTGTACGTGTGGATTAGCTTGCTTTGTTGATGTCTCAAATCACAGAGGCGAGAGCGTTTCAGATTGTGATCCAGTCACATTCCCACCTTCGAGCGCTGTGGAGAGTAAATAGTCCTAGGGCGTTCAGATCTTCTACGCGGTTAACAGCCAAGTCTTCCCTAGACACGGGGAATTGCGGAAGAATTCAGCCTCGAGAACGAGTTTCGTGAATGCTGAGTTCGGTTAACCGAGGATGTGGCTAAACGATGGGTTTCTTCGCCCCGGAACCATGACCTGAAGACTCTACTGTACAATCTAATACATGACAACAAAATAAATGGGATGTTTCCATTTGTACGTCATTGTTCTGTTTGTGTGGTTTCAGCATATAAATTTAGATCATGAGAGACTAAAGTGTCGGTTCCCTATCGTAATTACCAATGTGTCTAGCCATACACACTCTCCTTCCCTCGCACTCTATCCCAGCAAGCGGTTTATCCAAACTTAGCTAGATTCGAAGTAAGCCTTTTCAAATCACTCTTGCGTGTTATGAGCTGACCACCAGCCTGTACCTGCTGACACAGAGTGCTGGACGTGGTATCACACTACGGTTTCACATATCTGAACAATATTGTCCGTAACTACCCATTGTTAGATAAGTAGGTCACAGTGCGGAGCATTCCACAATCTAGGTCACCTCTGACGCATGAAAGATTGGTTGTAGCGACAGTTTGGAATGCATGGCTGAATGCCTATTAAACATACGCCTTGTTGAGTACACCCTTCGGTTGGTGTGCACGCTTTCCATCCGAGAAAAGCTTGTTATGATGCATGCCAGTGAAAGCCGCAAGGAAGCTGCCATGCTGATGTCGCTCTACTCGTTCACGAAACTTGTTTGAATGCATGTTCCATTCGAGGTGTAGGACCTCTACCCCGTTTGTTTGTGCTTACTCTTCTATGTAATGTCCTGCATATCACCCGAAAGCTCAGCAGCAGCAGCGCATTTATCGCTCATGGACTTCGCGCCTTTACGATGTAACTGTTCGGCGTTGGTGCTACCCTTTTTTGTTTGTGATGTTGGTTGATGATGAAGGCCAGTACTTCTTTTCTCACAGTTTCTGCCGACAGCCGTGTGATTTGTTTCTCTATAGCTGCACCCTCGGATGTACGCCGAGTGCTGTCTCTTCACGACATCACAGGAACCGAAAGAACAGTTAGGCTGATACATTTCAGTCAACGATATTGTCGCGGGAGTTGTCAGGGCGAAGTTGAGCACAACTTCGAACTCTCTTCGACGTTGACTTTTGAAGCCCTTTCCATTTGTGAGGTTTGGAATAAGGGTTTTCTGTCTCGCCTTCATGATCTCCAAGCCAATCACTAGCTATTGTCAGTAGAAGCAGCCATTAGCTGGACTTGGTTGTCAATGGATATATATGACACGTGCACGTTAGAGCATTTTTGTAAATGTAAACTCAACCCCCCCAAACCCCTCCGTCTATGACAACCGTAGAGCTGTTAGCAATGGAACGTAATTCCCAACGAAATAGTTCTACCTAACGCAATTTTCATTACATCCGCTAACACCACCTAAGTTGTTCAACTAGTACGAAACTGGTAGTGAATTACTACGCGACAGCGTGTTATGGCGTGACCTGACTTTCACCATTGCTTTTTTGAACGCCCGTGCACATGAATCGGTCTTTTGTCGCTCCGTGCGCGCGTGTGTGACCTGAGTATCACGTGGTTTAGGTGATTGTGACTCAATTGAGCGATTCACGATCGATTTGTTGAGCGAACCACGCCCTCGGTTGGCTACTCACCACAGGGTGTGACCGAGCATATCCGGTAACCCATTGTCTGTGCTCACTCTTTTAAGTCAGGTGTGGGGATAATTTTCATTATCCTGGCGGGTTGTTCGTGTTGATTGTTTTGTTCGCAAGGAGTTTTTGAGTGACAGATGTGTAACTCTATTGTCTCGTCAAGACACCACCAGATTCTAGCTATGGCAATGTTTCTGAAAATGCGGAGAGAAGTTTTGTCATCCATCGATTGGAATATGTTTGCGACCGATCGTGTATTCATAATGCAAAGAAATTTGAATGCAATCGGTTAGAGCAGTTTTTGGGTAACGTTTCACTTTTGACACTTTGAAGCTTCGTCAGACTAAGGGTGATAGTCATGACAGGGAACATGATTAAGTAGTAGTCAACCCAACACCACTTATTTGACCTTACCGCTAAACAGACTATAGTACGCCTACGCTGTGTCACGTCTCGTGGGAATTACCAGGACAACCAAGTCCAGCTTCTGGCCTACACGAGTGGCTTCCCGGGCTCGGTGGAACTGCTTCTACCCACAGGAGAACGGGCAGGCGCCTGAAAACCAGTTTGCTTCGGGCAGATGGAGCTCGTTAGCCTGGGAGGGCATTTCATCTAAGGGAAGGAAAACCTGATTTGCAACCTCCGCTGTCTTGCGGAATACCCGATCGCGGGAAAGGCTTCGGGAAAAAACCCGTGAGGAAAAACCTGGAACAGAGTCTGGTAGATGGTTAGTTGGTGCACACCACCTCTTACTGGCAACTCCCTGGTGCCTTGCAGGTCGCACTTGGTTGTGCAAAGGCTAGAGTGGTGCTGGGGACGCCGCTTTGCACCCAAATTCCCAAGAAACTTTATTGAGCGCGACTCATCCTCTAGGAGGAGATAGTCGCACACAAGTACCAGTATCAGGATCAGTGGTCGATTTTCCTCCAAGAGTATGCAACTTCTGTCATGCTTTTTCTGATATTTCTTTGTGCTGAGAGTGTTCGGATTCTGACCCAATCCGTATAGTTTAATCCCCGTTACCCGTAGAGGGTTTTTGCACATACCTGGCTCGTTTTTGTTAACTCAAACTATCGCTCTAAGTTGACTGTGAAATGTGGTGAATACGTTCTACAACGCAGAAATCCGGGAAATCGTGATGACTATTCACACGTCTCTTGAGGTGACGAAACAAAATTCCTTAGCTGTTGCTTCCAACTGCTTTCCAAAAGTCTTGAGCTACTTGTTGCGGGTGAACACAAACTGCGTGATAGCTGGTTTCATTGCATTTTATATTTCTTCCTATTCTGGAACGTTTTTCGCGGACGATTCAGCCACTCGTGTGCGCTTTTTATTGTGTAAATCGTGTGCACAAAATTTCGGGTCGATATCTGAGTATGATTCTTGGAAGCAGTTATTTACAATTACAATGTTTCTATTTTACAAATATGGCCTGACACTGATTGGGTGTCGAACTCGACTGTGTACGAGTACGTGTTCACATCATCAAATGCTCACAAAAGGTGATTGTTGATTGTTGATTGTTGGTCGATTTCATGTTGTACAGCGTTTCACTTGATTAAACAGTCCGAAACGGCAGCGCTCACTGTGACACGCAGTACTCGACTGATTGGCGGTAGTTTTAGCCGAGAGGAGTATTCACTCCTCCTCAACTTGCAGACGACGCTTTACACAATGCCTCCAATCTGAGCCGTCAAGATCAAGTTCTTCCCAAATTGCCAGATCAATGCCAAGAGCTCTTTTGCAAACATCTTTGTACCGCAAGTGCGGTCTGCCCAATGGTCGACTTCCTAATTGCAACTCACCATAGAGTAGATCTTTCGGAATACGACCATATTCCATTAAGTAGACGTGGCCAAGCCACCGCTGTCGTAGTAGGGTGAACATGCTCTGTAGACCAGCTTTTAAAAGCACTTCAGTATTAGTCACTCTGTCCATCCACGATATGTTCAAGATACGACGGATGCTTCGTCGATGGAAAGCATTCAGCTTCCGTTCGTGTCTTGCGTGGGTGGTCCAGATTTCACTGCCCCACAGTAAAGCACGCGATGTATACCATCATCTTTGTCTTTCCTGTCAACTCTCGGTTACCCCAAACGCGAGAGTTCAATCCGGACACAATGATTGACCGATTAGCAATTAGAAATATTCTCATGGCCAACAAATTTTCTGAGTTTTGCTTTCATCCAATAATCCGTCTGCTAATCACGTTCGTATTCCCCCCTCAGCTGTTAGACGAATCCATGTGCGTGGTTCGTGAAGACTTGACCGATTGGCTCCAGCGTTACATGTTCTCCACCCACGCCGCCCCAATCGAACCATCCCTTCTTTTGTTTCGCTTGGGCTCCGGACTGTGGCTATCTCGATTAGCGTACAAGCTGCATTTGTCTGTCCTGACACCCAACGCAGTCCCAGTGATCACACCATCGTATGATTTTCTCCGCGGAGCCGTGTCCAGCCAACGCTTGAAGACGCTCACAATGACCTCCCTCCCTCCATTCCCTTCCACCTTGGTCACGTGTGCACGCATTCCGCTTGGACCGTCAGATTTATCCGCGTGCCCTTTCACCGACAGCGGTGGCAGCACCACAACCAGTTCCTCGTCAGCCTACAGCTCCTCGGAGGATAGTTGCAGAGCAAGTGTGCGGGTTGCCGATCGATGGGCGGCACGTGACAATGTCAGCTGTTTCATCCAGTGGTGTAAAGATCTCGGGATACCACAGACGGTGCTGTTTGAGACGACCGGTCTCGGTGAGTCTTGATTGTTTGAGGTCACCTCCACGCAATTGTTGCAACTATTGTGCTCTTGTATTATTTTTCTCTCACTTGGTTTGACCAAGGATTTTGGAAAATTCTAATGGCTATACGTCCACGCCAGTTCAGTTTGCATGCCTGCGTGAACATGTGCACTTGTCAAGTAGTGTCTCGTGGAAAGTTTGTTATAACACTTGGCAGTGAAATTATTCACAAAAAGCCGTCTTGCTAAGGTCGTGGTACTGATATCAATCATGTGATTGCTGTCAGGCATAGGCACCTCACATTTGGCTTGTTAATCCCTTCCTTCTTGTTAGTCATACACGGATGTGCAATCGTGCAATACTTCTGTACTGCTCAGCGAACACCGTGCTAAATTGATTAGCCATCGGTTTTCGCCTGGCAAGCGTTCTCCCTATAAAAAGCCACAAAAATCCAATGATGACATCACGACGTGGCGGATGTGACTCGCCGCTCGAAAAGTCACTGCCCCTTGTCCTATCCAAGGACATTGTATGGTGCACAGGCAAAAACTGAAGTCACCAACCTATCAACGGGGTTATCGTGCTCCGAACTGGAAATTCCCAGAAAAGGGCGTATGAACCGCTTCGTCGGTCACCGGCCACCGATAGGTGCGAACCTCTCTCGCTCCACTGCCTTGTGGGTAAAGGCTCGGGGTGGGACCCCCTAAACGAAATCTCCCCTACTTCGGTGTAGGCAACCGGGTAGTATCATGCCTACATTCAACGATGCCGATGACAACGCTTTGTACCCCCCTTCTCGCTTTGTACATCTCATTGTTTATGTTGAACGGCACTATATCTGTATCAGATT
>JACCGJ010010286.1:0-12968 GCA_013407085.1 Atriophallophorus winterbourni
GGTCCAGTCTCGGCGCCACCGAATTCGAGCAATCCTACACAGGCAACGGGTATCAAAAACAGTGCGTGAAAGCACAAGCCTGATCCAGTCAACGTGCCGTACAGTCAGAGACTGCACGTGGGCTAAGATACTGTCAGGTTGCCCAGGCCTAGACAGATATGAGAAGCGAAACAGAGAATAGAGATGGTAGTAAGACTCCAGCGTGTTTCAGCATGCCGCTCACCACCGTTGGCCAATCAATTTAGCACGGTGTTAGCCACACAGCACATAAGTGCTGCACGATTGCACACCCGTTTAACCCTTTGTCTATGGGAATTGGTTTACGTATTTTATGATATTTTGTGTTATTCTGCTCCATTATGGCATAAACAAAACACATGATTAATTTTTATGGATCAGATGCCAGACGCTGCCTGACAAGTGCACTCCGATGGTGACTGAAGGTACCAACGGGAGCTACTGAGCAATCGAATGCTTGTTTTACGTGGTAACTAGAGTTACCGTCAGTAGACAAAGGGTTAAAGATAACGCCAAGATATATTAACCGCGCTAGCTTCATATGCGCCAGAGGGTACGACACAAGGAATCCAGACAAAGTGCCGCACAGCCATATATTCCGTGTGGGCTAACATATCATCAGCTTGACCTGGCCTAGACAGAAATAAGAAAGTAAAGTTAAATTAAACTCAAAACATAATAGAAACGAGCCACTATTTATCACATGAAATCATGTGGACGTGCAATCGTGCGGCATTTTTTGTGCTGTACGGCTAACATCGTGCTAAATTGATTGGCCAACAGTAGTGAGCTGCATGCTGAAACACGCTGGAGTCTCAGTACCATTTCTTTTGTCATATCTATCTAGGCCTGGGCAACCTGACAGTATCTAAGCCCAGGTGCAGTCTCTGACTGTGCGGCACTTTGCTTGGATCAGACTTGTGCTTCCATACCATACCATACATGAAATCATGAATGATTGGCAAGACAATAGAAAACAAGGCATTTGACGATGAGTGATTCAGGTCTGGTGATGTATATATACGCATGTATGAAATCACAAGCACAGTCATAGACTGCACATCGGCTAACATACTGTCAGGTTGTTTAGACAGAAATGTGAGAAAGGAAAATACAAATAGAAATGTTAGTCACACTCCAGCATGTTTGGGTATGGCGCACACTGTGGTTGGCAAATCAGTTTAGCACGATTGCGAATCCGTGAAATCTATGAAAATTAACTCACCATCGGGAGAATCGTCTTGTTCATCCACAGGGTGACTACTCGTTTCGCTTTCCGCGTGATGCTCGGTAGAACCCTCGGCAGAGTGTGGTTCTGCCTCAGTCGCGATCGTATCGCCATCGTGTGTTGCATCGGGCACGTCTTCTTGCGCGGACGCACTGCCTTCTGAAGTATGATTCTGTGCCGCAGCTTCCTCAGCGGCCAAGCGTTCCGCTTCTCGTCTGGCATTTTCAATTTTTAGCTGAAATAAATTTCGTGGATAACAAGTCACACGCGTGTAAATGGTGGAGACGGTCATTCGCAAACAAGAGAGCATCACGTCAGGGGATTAGATTTGCCAGGAAAACTAGGGTGAAATTATAATTGTTAAGTAAGTGCAGGGGAAAAGGACATTGGAACTTGAAAGAATCTGAATAAATGAACGAATGCATGAAAACACAAGCCTGATCCAGGCAAAGTGCCGCACAGCGAGAGACTTCACGTGGGCACAGATACTGTCAGGTCTCCCAGGCTTAGATTACCCGAGGCTATAGTATGTGTCCTCCTGTCGTGAGAGCAGAGAGCATTGGAAGGAAGCCAGGTTTTCCTCATTTGGCAATGATGACTGATAGGCCTGGGGCTCATCGCCAGTAACACTAGCACTAGTTTGAGACCATTTTCCTAAATTTGAAACGACGGCTGCACAATCGAGTGGTTTATCACTTGCTGTTGTTGGCATTCGTTGGTCGATGTCGACCATAAATATACACCACAAGCGCAACAAGTTCGCATGCGCCACAGCGCTTACAACGGAAGATCAACAGCATTTGCGTGATCTACGTTCAGAAGTATCTGCTGTTCCACCAGGTTAAACACGACGCTTTACACAGCGCCTCCAATGTGAGCGGTAAAGAGTAAGTTCTTCCCAACTCGTATGGCAAATGTCAAGAGCTTTCACATCTATTCGGCAAACGTCTTTGTCACGGCCTGCCAAATGGTTGATTTCCTAATTTCAACTCACCAAAGAGTATATCTTTTGGAATACGACCATTTGCCATTCTGTACACAATCCAGTAAGCTTAGGCGGTACTATCGTAGTAGGGTGAACATGCTCTGTAGACCAGCTTTAAAAAGCACACCTCAAATGGAAATAATTTAGCTTCCGTCCGTTTTTTGCGCGGATGGTTTAGGTTTCAATGGGGCAATTTGGTGCGCAGTTAACTTGCGGTTGCCCGAAACACGATCGTTTTAACGGGACAAGATGGCAGCGTTTCTGATTATCAATCTCGATGTCTAGCGAGAGGTTACCCTCAGCAGTTTAAGCAAGAAATGCCAATTGATACACTTGTATAGTATGGTATGAAAGCACAAGCCTGATCCAGGCAAAGTGTTGCACAGTCAGAGACTGCACGTGGGCGATGTTACCGTCAGGTTGCCCAGGCCTAGACAGATATGAGAAATAGAGAATACAGATGGTAGTGAGACTCCAGCGTGTTTCAGCATGCAGCTCACTACCCGTAGTCAATCAATTTAGCACGGTGTTAGCGCATAGCACATAAGTACTAAGCGATTGCACACCCGTATACATTGATACACTGGTTCAAGCTGACAGTTTTCAACAAGGACTTTGGTTTTGTTCATGCTGATTGTCAGCCCAAATGTTTGCAGGGACCATGGTACAGTTACCGAATATTTAACCGCTTAAAAAGCTGGACATTGGATATCGCAAATCAACAAGGGCTTGTTCCTCGCTAGTGATGCAAGAGCAACCGCACAATGAAAGAAACCATTCATGTAGGCATGATTGAGGATCAGTTAGTCAATCCACACCACAGACATCAAAAGAAATGATCGTAGAGATAGCACTTCTAAAACCTCGGGGGCCTAGGTTGAACTCAACATCATCATCACCATCATGAAGCACAAGTCTCGAGCCAGACAAAGTGCCAAGCAATATGAAGCAGGAAAAGCAGGTAAGCAAGCGCGTGAAACAAGGAAAGCAGGCCAGTGGAATATGCAAAAGCAAATGCGCAAAAAGCAGGTTTAACTACCACGCAGTCAGCAGAAAATAACGGCTGGATATGATATGTATACATATTTTGAAAGCGATGGAATGTATAGAATAACGTGGTTAAGTTAAAGACATCGATCTACAAATTTAACCAACAATAAAACATGAGGTAGCATACCAATTCGGCATGTTTCATGAACAGTTCATGGCCTTCTTCAATTTCTTTTCTCCTGACAGATTTTGCATGACGCATGGCAGCCGCCAGTTGTCTTTTGAGAATAAAATGAAGGGAAATAAACGATTTCGGGAAACAGTTGTCAGATGAATCATGTCAAATAAGACGTTGTTGAAGACTGTATCGGGTAGCGATTCAATTATTGTTTTCGGGGATTTAGCATGACTTCATCGTTGAGCGTCACAAGCTCAACGAAACAAAAGATGCACACCGAGCAAGACAATATGGTAAAGCGGCAACATAGAGTGAAAACATACATGGATAATAAGAAACATTTTAGAACCAAGTGTATCAAACAGAATCGATGTTAGCTACAAAGACGGATAAACTACGATGAGGTGACTTAAAAACCAACTGTGCCATATCTATGTGGTGTCCGGTCAATTAATCGTCAGACACTTAATCGCCGGCACTTAATCACCAGACATTTGATCCTCAGACATTTAACCCCCAAGTCACTTCATCCCCAGTCACTTAATCTTCAGTCACTTAATCCTCAGTTTGATAACTTCTGAAGAATGCAGAATAAGTTTAAATGAATTTATTTAGCAGGAGAGTTGTGCCAGTGATTTTAAGAACGTCAATCTCTCCGTAGTTGAGTATCGCTGAATTGCTCCAGATGTCATACCATGCAACAAAAAATAAGTGAACTAGGGATGAAAGCAGATTATGAGGCAGACGATGATCTACGCCTCACGATTGTGCCGTTGAATGATGCGTTACAGTCACTCTATTCTTGCCAACATCCCACCATGTAGACATTTCTTAACGGTTTGCGAAAGGATTGCCGACAGCAAACGGTCTCAGTTCTTCAAGCAAGTGTTGGGGTTCATATTAAACAGAAGAAGAAGTATGCTGATATATGTGCATTCTTCAGAAGTTATCAAACTGACTGACTGAAGACTAAGTGACTGGGGGGTTAAATGTCTGAGGATGACATGTCTGGTGTTTAAGTGTCTAGGGATTAAGTATCTGACGATTAAGTGTCAGTAAACCATCTAAGTATGTATGAAATCACAAGCCTGATCCGGGGAAAGTGCCGCACAGTCAGAGACTGCACATGGGCTAAGATACTGTCAGGTTTCCTAGGCTTAGACAGATATGGGAAAGGAAAATAGCAATGACAGTGAGACTCCAGCGTGTTTTCGAATACAGCTCACTATCGTTGGCTGCACCATATGGCTAGTAACGACGGTAGGTTGGCAGTAATTCTGTCACTTTTGGTGAAAGAAAATCATGATGATAGTAGAAATAAGCTCATACAGCTCGTCAATTTTTACCATGTCTCTCTAATCATGGATAAAATGAGAGTATTTCAGTCCATATACAGTATCTGACTGTGCGGCACATTAAATGGTACTACACCTATAAATATGTGCATCGACACATGCAAACACGGCGTTGCCGCCGCTGGCATGTCAGTAGATTGAAAAAGGTAGGCAGCAATATCGAAGTGGTTTTAGACATGAAAACTGATCTAATGAAAACAAAAAAGAATGCTGAGCTCAAGTGGCATCCACAGGAAACAGTCACTAAATAGTTGCACTTTATTCAAACGTTGGCTGTGCAAAGGCTAGAGAGGTGTATTCGAACAAACACCGAGTGGTGCTGGGGACATGACTTGTACACTACCCCCAAGAAACTTCATGATGATGTCTCAATGGGTCTGCGTACCGTCTACGGAGTTCGCGGGTGGGAACGAGACTGGATCACGATCTGCAACGATCTCGCCTCCGATCGACGTGCGTGGGCTGGTGCGATCCGAGACATCAATGAAGCCGGCTAATCCACCCGTGGAGCCAGCCGCACAAAAGTAAAAGTGAGTAAGTATTCAAACGTTAAACGCGTTGTGAACACTTACCCGCAGTTCGATTCACAGAGTACGCCACTGCCGATCTCATCACTTCCATCGCAGCAATCTGTAGAAAATTTAAAGCAGGCGAGCTGGGGTTAACTTTGAGCGCATTAAAAAGGTCTTAAATGGGTCTTGGCACGATCGAGACTTCTCCCGAGTAGCACCACACTCGAAATATTCGTACATGCAAAGGTAGGTACAAAAATTATCTGAAAACCCGTGCCTTATGGTACAAAATCGCAAGTCTAAAGCCAGTGTAAGGAAAATGGACCACTGATCCTGGTCACTCCCACGAGACTTGACACACTGTAGGCGTACTATAAGCTCTTTAGCAGTAAGGTCAAATAAGTGGTGGTGAGTTGACTACTACTTAATCATGTTCCCTGTCCTGACTATCACCCTTGGTCTGACGAAGCTTCTGTGTCAGAAGTGAAACGTTACCCAAAACCAACTCTAACCGATTGCACTCAAATTCCTTTGCATTATGAATAAACGATCGGTCCCAAGCATATTACGAGTGTAAACCCATTCATTGTTTGAAATGCAATTGAATTGCCTAGGCCGGGACAGATAGATATGTAAGAGACAAAATAGGAGCATCACGAAAACGCGGCAAATAAAGCTTTTAGGTTGAAACTCGTGCGTTCTTGTCAGTCCTTTGGAACAGTAAATCGATCAATTTTAAAACAAGTAAAATCCATATGAATTACAGCTCTTCAACACTATACGGCATCATAAGGCGCCTAAAAACATACGATATCTAGATTCGAGATAAATTTATAATTAACACATAGGTAAGTTAGCTGAGCACCCGATGATAGGTTGTTTTATTTGGGGATCCCAGAAATCGACAATGTGGATTTTCCAAATGAACTCATAAAGCTTTTCACTTCTGACACAGAAGCTTCGTCATACCAAGGGTGATAGTCAGGACAGGGAACGTGATTAAGTAATAGTCAACCCCCACCACTGATTTGACCTTACCGCTAAACAGCCTATAGTAAGACTACAGTGTATCACGTCTCCTGTGAATGACCGATTGCACTTAAATTTCTTTGCATTATGAATACACGATCGGTCCCAAACATATTCCAATCGATTGCTGAGCTCATAAAGCGTTTCTCAGTCTAAAGCCATGGTTGATTTTAATACATACGTCGGTTTTGAGACCCGTGCAACTATTAAACGAAACACGAGAGCTGGAGGATTACAGGCTATGACCTATACATTGGAGCATTTCCGCTTAAGCAGACTCAACGCACTAGCGTCAAAAAGTTTTGATAAAGTACCTAATAAAACGGCAAGGTTGGATTGAATAGAGGCAACAACCACGATGGAGGCATCTAAACAGTATTCAGGGAATCAATGGAAAGCTCAGGATGCCTTAAAGAAACGGCCATACACACGCATGATATGGATTAGAGACAGCACAAATGGACGCATAGCGAGATGGGCTGAATACCTTATGATTAGATAGGTCATGACAAATTAAATTCTGCTTTTCCCAGTAATCTCTACAAGCACCACCAAAAATATAATTTTCATAGGCGTTATAGATAGAGACAAGGATGAAACATCAGTGGTACATAGGTACTGTGCAATTGAATATTCGTATGCATGTACGTATATACGATTTATGAGAACACAAGCCTGATCCAAGCAAGGTGCCTCTGAGTCACAGACTGCACGTGGGCTAAGATACTATCTGGTTGCTCACGATTAAACAGATTAGAATGAAAATAGAAATGGCAGTGAGACTACAACGTGTTCCCCATTGCGGCTCACCATCGGTGACACATCAATTTAGCACGGTGTTAGCTGTACAGCACGAACGTGCAATCGTGCAGCATTTATGTGTTGTGCGGCTAACACCGTGCTAAATTGATTGGCCAACGGCAGATAGCTGCATGCTGAAACAGTCTGGTGTCTCACTACCATTTCCGGTTCTTTTTTCTTCCTCATATCTGTCTAGACCTGGGCAACCTGACAGTATCTTAGCCCACGTGCAGTCTCTAACTGTTCGGCACTTTGCCTTGATCAGGTTTGTGCTTTCATACCATACCGTGTACAGCATGAAAGTACTACACGACTGCATATCCATTCAGTCAGACGACAGAAAGTTTGTGCTGTTAATTTTTTACACATTATTTATCCATTCGTATAGTACTTCTTACTGTTTATACTTATGAATTGTAAATAATAAATAATGGATAACGAGCCTCAAAACTTCGAGGTTATTTTGAACTAAAAATCACTCACCGCAATAACCATCCTTGATATATGCACTTGGAATTGCTTGCAGCTTGTATTGAATATCTTTACAATAGAAAACGCCACGTCTGCATGCCGCTGTGCCTGGTTCATCGGATCCGTCCATACAATCGCAATAATCGTCGTTAACTTTTGTCCATGGGATCACAGAACAACCATCCAAACACGTGAAGGGTTTGTCAACCTGATAAAAAGCGGATTCTGCGAATGATCAAAATCGGTGACTTACTGGTATACGGAACGCCGTAAGGAAGTTCGAAAGAAAAGGCCAAGGGTAAAATCAGAACAATGAACATGTGTAGATGGAAATCGACTGGCACCTAGAAAGAGAAAATATGACTTGATTGGGGATTTATCAAAACAGTGAGTATCTCCGATAACCCGAAACATAGAGAAGAAATGTGAAGAAATGGAGGCTTGAAACCAAGTGTGGCTCAGCTTTGGGACATATCATCATCGTCATCATGAAGCACAAGTCTGGAACCAGACAAAGTGCCAAGCAATATGAAACAGGAAAAGGTTGTAAGCACAGCGTGAAAAATGAAAAGCAGGCAACCGGAATATGCGAACGCAAATGCGCAAAAAGCAGCGTGTTTTTGAATTTTTACTGCATGCACTTTTGGGGTTTCTTTGTTTGTCTTTTTGTTCATTAAATATAATATAATAATAGTATAACGGATAAAAGATTAGGACACATGCAATAAAATACACTGGCGCGACTGACTTCGGCTTGCAACCAAATCTCATAATTTTTCCAGACAACTATTAGGTGGATCTTTTGGACCCTACCCAGGCAAACGAATTCGCCCCCACTTTCCCTAGCTCTACGGTGAGTTTCTTCATCCCAACTCCCCACGTCGTGGACTGGCCACTCGATTGTTTTTCCCAGCTTCAACCAGGCTCTGCAAATAAGGCGCGGTATGGTAAACGGTAATTGTGTGCGACTATCTCCTCTTGGAGGATGAGTCGCCTTCAATGAAGATTCTTGGGAATTTGGGTACAAAGCGGCATCCCCAGCATCACTCGGCGTTTATTTGAGTCAGCTTCTCTAGCCTTTGCACAACCAAGTGTGGCATGCAAGGCAGCAGGGAGTTGCCAGAAAGAGGTGGTGTGCACCAACTAACCGTTCCAGATATTTCCTCAGGGTTTTCTCCCGAAGCCTTTCCCGCGATCGGGTATCCCGTAAGGCAGCGGAGGTTTAAAATCAGGGTTTTCCTTCCTTAGTATGGTGAACGGTGATGAAGCATTCTCAAAACCCGTCGCAAACAAGCAAGCATCAGCATTTTTCTCAGTCCGTGGCCACTTGGTCCTAACACGCACTTGCGGAAATCTATTTGCAACGCGATACTGCCACCAAATGCGAGCAGTCCTACGCAGGCAAGGGGTATCAAAAAAGAAAGACGGCGGACATCTTCCGCTCGGATAAACCAGGTTCCGCAACCATAAGGTAGTGTAGCACGCACCACTGCCTTGTTCACTTGGCCTTTAGTATGGAGTGAAACAGCGTCGACGCAAAAAATGGCGAAGGATAGCAAACGCTACACCACCTTTGCGTACGCGTTGTGAGATCTCGTCCTCGACACAACCGCCAGCAGAGATGCAATTGCCAAGTAAAACAAAGCAGGAGACCAATTCGTGGTTGTATGAAAGCGCAAGCCTGATCCAGGCAAAGTGCCGTACAGTCAGAGACTGCATTGTCAGGTTGCCCAGGCCTAGACAGATACGAGAAAAAAAAATAGAAATGATAGTGAGACTGCAGGCTGTTTCAGCATGCAGCTAACCACCATTGGCCAATCAATTTAGCACGGTGTTAGCCGCACAGCACAGAAGTACTGTACGATAGCACATCCGTGGTTGACATCACACACAGTTAGATTTGGAAGAGAGCAGCTTATTTCCTGTGTTAGTGTTTTACACTTGTTAGGCGCAAACCGCATGTCATACCTTGAAGATCCAAGTGCCAGGCGGTCCAGGGATATGTTGCATTATATGAGGGTCATCTCCCAGAAGTGCGATGTCATCCGCATACTCCAGATCGGTAGCTCTCTCACCCGACATAAGTTCAACACCTGCGCCCACCAGACCAGCTAAAGCATTCCTTAAGACATCGTTGATCGCAAAGTTAAAGAAGAACGGTGAGATCGCGCATCCCTGTCGCACCCCGCTGGAGATATTGAACGAGGACGACAATTGTCCGTACTCTCGAACCCTGTCCGACGTTTGGCTTTCAGGATCTAAACATACTGCTCGGGCACTCTATGTCTCAGCAGACATGCCCAAAGACTTTCGCGATCGAGTGAATTGAATGCCGATCGGATGTCAACAAATACCACGATAGTTGGCCTACGAAATGCGTAGCGTTGCTCCAGTAATTGACGGAGTGGACATATCAGCCTACGCTGGTCTATGTGGACCATGAAAGATTTCTTTACAGCGATCAAATATAAGTAAGGTGAAGAATCAATTTAGGCCAACAGAATAGATAAGAGAGCAAACTTAAAGGCTAGGCCCCGCAGAAAGTACGGCGAGACGGTGACGTTAAATTGACCAAAATAGTACTCACTGAAATTAGGCAACTTTCATACAATAATATATGTGCATCTTATATGAATTGTAGGAAATGTACTGCGGAAATCATCGTTCATTCTATTTGGCAAACCACAAACTTTTAGGATGATTTATGAGATCAGAAGAAATCCTAAGATCCAGGTAAAGCGCCGCATGCTAAGAGACTTCGCGTTGGGGGATAAGATACTGTTCGGTTGTCTAGGCATAACTAGTACGAGGAAATGAGAAAATGGAAATAAGATTCTAGCGTGTTTTCGCTTGCAGGTCAATCGCTTTAGAAAAAATCAATTTAACACAGTGTTATCAGCACAATACGTGCTTGTGAGAATTGATTGTATGTACCACAGCCGTGCCAAGTTTCGCTGTGCTATGGCTTTCAGTGTTCGGCTGTGAAGGAATGATTCGGGTTTGTTTCGACGGAGGGAATTTTCGTGATTAGCAAGTAGCAGCGCGTGCGAAATAAGTTAAAAACGTGGTCCATACAATATTGATCTTGTCAAACATTAAAAATCTCATGAATTGGCTGCGATGTCTGATGATTAAGTGTCGGCGATTAAGGGTGTCGTATTATTTTCCGTACCTTTCCTTCTTTATAGACACACACGTATATTGAACATATTGTACTGCTTTACTCCATTAACAGTTCTCTTTTCTCGTTACAGTCTATATGCCCAAATCTATAGTTGAATAAAGCCTTTTTATCAGGCGTTATCTTTTCATTCATTTGGAAGTATCCTTCACTCTATCTCGTTACAATTTAATCAACTATAAATGGATCGTTTACTCAGACCTGATCGCTTTGACGCCGATCCGAACGCTTCAAACGCTGCTGACTCCTGGGAGCATTGGTTTTACATATTCAGCAATTTTCTTGAAATCATAGAATCGCACAAACCAGACAAGCTCAAAACTTTTATTTATTTTCTGTCGCCTTCTGTGTACAAGCTTATATCTCAGTGCACAACATATGAATCTGCCGTAGCCACTCTTCAGTCCCTATACGTGCAACCAAAAAACGAAGTGTTCGCACGACATGTTTTGGCGACCTGCAAACAAGCACAAACCGAAAACCTCGACCAGTTTATTCAGAGATTGCACACACTTGCTAAAGACTGTAATTTCAAATCCGTGAGCGCAACTGAAAACCAAAATGATGCAAAGCGTGATGCGTTTATTTCTGGATTGCTCTCAAATCCTATCAGGCAACGTTTGCTGGAACATAAGTTTCTCGATCTACATACAGCATTCGATCAAGCAAAGTCGTTGGACTTGGCTCAGCGACAGTCTAATTCATATGCATCGTCAGCTCCTACTATTACTTGCAAAGCATCTCCCAAGGAAACGATAGACCTCGATACCTCTAAGTCGGATACAACCTTGGCAAATGCTCACTCAAGGCTTCCATATAATTGTTTCTTTTGTGGATATGATCGACATCCACGTTACAAATGCCCTGCTAGAGAAGCCGTTTGCAAATCATGTGGCAAGAAAGGACATTTCATCAAAGGTTGTCGTTCTACAAACTCAGCCAAACATAATGTTCCTGTTTGCGCATTTCTTGCATCAGCCATTGCCACAGCTGCCGTGCCAACCTATCTAAAGAAAGCAATCACTAAAATCCTTGTCAATGGTATAACGCTCCAGGCACTGGTTGACACCGGAAGTTCCGAAAGTTATGTCTCTGGAGAAATCATACGTGAACACAAATGGCCGGTACTAGAGTCTAAAAATCAAATCGTTCTGGCTTCTACATCAATGACAAGTAGTACCAAAGGTCACTGTTTCGTTTCCATTATCCATAAAACCAATTCTTACGATAACGTTAAACTATCTATTCTTCCTGACCTTTGTGCTGACGTATTATTAGGTCATGACTTTCTTCAACGGCATCAGATGGTCGAAATTCCTTTCGAGGGGATTCAACCCCCCTTCTCCTTGTGTAACCTCTCTGTTGCCACTCTACCACCGATTCCACTTTTTGTTCATCTCGACCCGTCATGTCGGCCAATATCCACTAAATCGAGGCGACATAGTCACAGTGATGAACTGTTCATTCAGACTGAAGTTAACAAGTTGCTGAAGAATGGCATAATTGAACCATCTCAGTCACCCTGGCGAGCACAGGTTTTGGTCACAACTAACGAACGCCATAAAAAAAAACGCATGGTTGTTGACTACAGCCGAACCATAAATCGCTTCACATACTTGGATGCCTATCCTTTGCCTCGCATTGATGATTTAATTGATAAAATCTCTCATTACCGTGTCTTCAGCACAGTGGATCTTCAAATTGCTTATCATCAGATCCCTATAAAAGACAATGAACGTGAATACACCGCGTTTGAAGCATGTGGCAACCTGTATCATTACAAACGCATACCATTCGGTGTTACGAATGGGGTCGCCTGTTTTCAACGGGTTATGGATGAACTAATTCGTACTGAATCACTTCAAGGCACATACGTTTACATTGATGACATCACAATTTGCGGAGCGGATGAGAAAGAACATGATATTAATTTGAGCAAGTTTATGCAGGTGATGGAAAAGTATGATTTGACTTTGAATCGTGACAAGTGCGTTTATGGTGTCGAGCAAATCAAATTACTTGGATACGAAGTGTCAGCAGGAACAGTAAAACCGGATCCAGAACGCTTCGAAGCGCTGCTGAAGCTTCCACCTCCAACCGATTCGAAAGCCCAACAAAGGGTTTTCGGCATGTTTGTCGTATATCGCTGTCTGTTTGTCTTGTACTGTCTTTTTATATTATAAACTCGTGACCATATATAAACGCATCCCTCTCCCTTTC
>JACCGJ010010287.1:0-11732 GCA_013407085.1 Atriophallophorus winterbourni
AGGATCCTGATCTTACTGTCCGTACCTGATGAGTGCAAACAGCACGAAACCGGTCGTGGGGTGTGAATGACGGAAAAGCATGCAAATGAATATTTTGTTTCTTGGTTATGGGTTTAAACCCATTTAACATGTGTTTAGACACATGCTTCGAACAGGTTGGTGGTACCAGCCTTATCCAAAAGTGGCATACAAGCGCTCCTTGTTTACCATTCTTCCACTGTTCAAGCGCATGCGGATCCTGATCTTACTGTCCCTACCTGATGAGTGCAAACAGCACGAAACCGGTCGGGGGGTGTGAATGACGGAAAAGCATGCAAATGAATATTTTGTTTCATGGTTATGGGTTTAACCCCATTTAACATGTGTTTCGACACATGCTTTGAAAAGGTTTGTCGTACGAGCCTTATCCAACAGTGGCATACAAGCGCTCCTTGTTTACCATTCCTCCACTGTTCCAAGCGCATGCGGATCCTGATCTTACTGTCCCTACCTGATGAGTGCAAACAGCACGAAACCGGTCGTGGGGTGTGAATGACGGAAAAGCATGCAAATGAATATTTTGTTTCATGGTTATGGGTTTAACCCCATTTAACATGTGTTTGACACATGCTTTGAACAGGTTGTCTTTACCATTCCTCCACTGTTTCAAGCGCATGCAGATCCTGATCTTACAGTCCCTACCTGATGAGTGCAAACAACACGAAACCGGTCGTGGGGTGTGTGTGTCGGAAAAGCATTCAAATGAATATTTTGTTACATGGATATTCATTATCGTTCACTAGCCTTACACACTCATCAGTTAAAGTCTTATCACATGACACGTGTTGGTGGAACCTGCAGAAAGCACATTTAACTGAAACAGTATCAACGCTTACCGGATCTAAACGCGTGATGCAGAGGTCACCATGATTCAGTGTCGCCGTCTCATGAATACTTTTCACGGTCACAGCTGGATCGATTTTTTCCATTGTCAGGGCAGTGGATCTCGTGACACGTTCACACATGTTAGTGATCGATAATGTGTGTTTTATCCAATGAGAGATTTGACTGTGTTCGTTGGCGATATTTCGGCATTAAACAATTGTTGTTGTTGGCCTCCTTCGGTCGATGTCGACCCTGGTTATGCATCACAATTGCATGAACGTTCATGCTCTACACCTTTTGGAATGACTAAACAGTCCGATTCGTGTGGAACAATCTCTACCGCAGCGCATGCTACGCAAGTCAGAACTCGGTTGTATTACATCAATTGCACGCCGTTGGTGTGATCTGCGTTCAGCCGCCAAGAGCTGTATCTGCTTCTCCTCTAGCTTGCAAACGACGTTTTACACAGTGCCTCAAATGTGAGCTGTCGAACTCGCCGGGTCAATGACAAGAGCTTTCAGATCTCTTTGGCGAACGTCTTTGTACCGCAAGTGCGGTCTGCCCAATAGTCGACTTCCTAATTGCAACTCACCATGGAGTAGATCTTTCGGAATACGAACATTTCCCATTCTGTAGACATGACCAAGCCACCGCAGGCGGCAAACTTCAGTATTAGTCACTCTATCCATCCATGAATTGTTCAAGATACGACGGATGCTTCGTAGATGGAAAGTATTCAGCTTCCGTTCGTGTCTTGTGTGAATGGTCCAGGTTTCACCGCCGTACAGTGAAGTATTTTGTACGTACAGTCAGCTTGTGGTTACCAACAAATACGAGAGTTTAATCTGGACAAAATGAAAGCTGTTCTGCCAATTCGCTTATCAATCTCCGTGTCTAGTGAGAGGTTATCCGCAATGGTTGAACCAAGATATGTGAAATGATGTACTGGTTCAAGCTGACAGTTTTCAACCGTGATGATTGGAAGCGATACAGTCCTTTGACCAAAGACTTTGGTCCAGCTCATGCTGAATGTTAGCCCACAGTATTTGCATGCCGGCGAAAAACAGTCCATTAGCGATTGGAGGTTCTCTTGGGAGTGAGCAATAATGACTGCATCGTCGGCAAAATTCAGGTAACGGATTATCACATTTCGTGCTTTGGTTTGTGCTCTCAACCGGCTGTGTAATTGTTGCAGTCGCCTCTATCTCCATTATTCTTAAATAGCGTGAGGAACTTTGTGCCTCGCATCTCTTGCGGGACACACTCCTCCTGCCAGCACTGAAGAAGCAAATGGTGAAGCGGTTCTAATAATGCTGCTCTACAGCATTTGGTGATCTCAGGTGGAATTCCGTCGCCACCAGGGGCCTTCCCATTCACTAAGCGGTTGATTGCACTATTGAGCTCATCAAGTGTTGGGGGAGTATCTAGATATTCAATAGTCGCAACCGCTAGACATTTTTAAGTACTTGCGTTTTAATCGTACTGTCCCTAGATTAGAGAGACGAGAAGTGTTCTACCCATCTTTCCATCTGCTGAGTTTTGATCAAAATCAGGTCATCAGTTACAGACTTAATGGGAGCCGTTTTAAGTGTGTTTGGACCAATGGCTCTCTTGATCCCATCATACATACAATGAAACGTTTTTAGCGTCGGCAGCTTTATGGATACTAAGGCCAATTTCTGTCCAATAATCATCTGTTGCACCTTAATTCTAGCTGCTCCTAAAAGTCGCAAGTTTTCATCTGTTTGTATACCTTTGAACCTTAAGAATGTTGACCGTTTCTCATCCATCACAGCAGTCATCTCAGAAGCATTTGCTTCGAACCAGTCGCTCGTTTGAGCTTTCTTCGGACCGAAAGTGGAAAGTGTTTTTGTAAACGGCTTCGCATTGTAGATCATTTTTCAAATTACCACAAATCTAAAAACAAAGATCCTTTCTTCTTCAGTATATTATATATATAGATATATATATATATATATATATATATATATATATATATATATATATATATATAGTTTGAAAATACTGAAAATTGACTGAGTAATATATATTAATGTAAATGTTTATGGGGACATTTTCACGCCCGAAACTTTACCCCAGTTAATTAATACGTATGTACGTCCTGGAATATTCCATCCGAGCCTGGACATCATGACTGAGGAAGGGTATCGAACTACTGGACAGGATTTATCATAGTGCGACAAAGTTAGTGTCCAGTTACAGAAATATGCTTTCAAAGAGCGAATGTTAAAACTAATTCCACATGATTTTACCCAACGACGGATAAGGAGTAAACTTCTGTTGGCATTTAAAATCTTGCAAACTGAGAACCATCCCCCTAAACATATGATCAAGCCCAATGGCCTTACTGGAACACGAAAACATCCACGAAAGAATTCCGCTTTCTCGATTGGATATTCATCAAATTTTTTCTCGGTAAGAATTTGTTTCACTTGGAAGGTTTTGTCTGAATTAATCAGACGCTCAGAATCTGTTGCGTTCTTCGTTTCTAAACTGGATGGGTATATAACGTACCATGTGGTTTGTGACTGACACTGTTGATATTTGCGAGATTCTATACTGTTAATCCATATACAACTCATCATATGGCTATTGTTAAGCTTACTGCTTTTTCTAAAATATTCTGAGTTTATGATAAACCAGAATCGAATTGTATATGAAGGTGAGAATATAAAGCTTGTGGTTACATGCGCTCTAGATGTACACTTGTGGCTGAAATTAACTGAAAGTTGCTTTGAACATTACGTAAATAACTACAGTTCAAAATTCTAATAGAATTCGTTGATAATAATGTACTTTTTGATAAAATAGATGAGTTTATTGAAAGCAATTCTTTAAAAAGTTCACCGTTATCGTTAGAATTTTTAGTGGCCTTTGACATTAGAAATCCCTTTATCTGTGTTTCAGTATCAAGTGAATGCTTGAGAATAACAGACGTATTAATGTAAACGTAGAAAAATAATTGCGGGTTTAACCATTTGAAAAAAATGATGGTTTTAAATATGTTTTCCTGAAAAAAATCAAATGCACTTTATCATACAAACTATATGCCACTTACATTTCATGAAGATTTCGTTCAGATATTTTTACTTCAAAATGATAAGTAGAGTATCACCATATTTTAAACACAGGAAACTTTTATTTGTGGTTTGAAAATTAGTGATATCCTTCTCAGTTTAGATATATTTCATATTAACTCGATACTATGACGACCACCATCAACATGTTCAATCATGTGTTAATATACTTGTAGATAGTATAAAACCCATCAAAGCGATTAAAGATCCATGTGTGCACGTATAACGATTAAACCCACAAACGACTGACTTCGTGATGTTTGCACGCACAAGATATTAACACTAAAATCAGGATCCGCGCTTGTAAGACAGTGCTGAATAAGCAAAGTAATGTGTTGCTCACATTCCCATCCCTTACACACCACTACCGGTTTCAGGCTGTTTGCCATCGTCAGGTGGAGACAGTAAGATCAGGTTCAGTGAGCCTTGAATAAGGTTGCAACGTAGAACATGTTCAATCACATGAGCGCATGTATATTTAAACTCAACCAAAACCAAGATGCTTATTTTTATGCTTTTCCATAGGACACACACCAAGACGGGTTTACTGCTGTTAATCATCTCATATAGAAAAAGTCATATCATGATCGCCCTAATTGAAACATTGGAAAAATATTAAAATTTATAAAATTAAAAACGTTAAAATGTATACAATTAAAATTAAGAATGTTTAAATACATACAATTAAAAATTTATCAGCTCAGCTGTTACTTCGGCATCTATGATATCGTGGATAGAACAACATTTCTGCATTGTCAATAGCTTGTTCTTCACAACGAGAAGTTTAGTTGTACATAATAGAGCAATACTGGTTCATAGATGATATGCGGATTAAAAGTTATGCTGCACAAGACCCACAAATATGTACATCGGGTTGGATGACACTGCTTTCATATATTTGGGCATTAAAACAGCAAGCATTAGATCAGCAGATTAGATGTCAAGCTGAGATGCTGTTTGGCGACAACTTGTGAAGTGTAAAAACTATCTACATGTGGCAAGTGTATTGTGCTCAATTTTCATTTAATTAAATTAAACTGGACCATCTTCTCTTGCTATGGCCCTTATTTAAGATATATTTTCGTTTTTTTATCAGCTTCATCAATGCGGACTCTTGAAGTATAGAAATGAATGTGAGTGCGTTATCAGAAAAATGATTTCGAGTATTTGGTGGAAATATGTTATGCACGAACACGTTATTGTTCCAATCAACTACAACAACGACGGCAAACATCCAAAAAACAGTAGTCGTGTATATGGGATGGGGATGTAAGAACCATTGGTCTTTTATATGCATCTCGAGCGCTTGGCGATGAATCATTTTGTGTTTCTGAATTTGAACATCTTCGTTCTTTGTAAGAACCCTATACACCAGTGGCACACAAGTATAACATTATTTACCAATTTAACACTCTTTTAATGCTCACTAAATCTGATCTTAATGTGTCAATATTCCGACGGCAAACAGCCAGAAACCGGCAGTGGTGTGTAAAAGATGAAGATGTGAGCACAGCAACCTAACTATATAGTAAATATAAAAGTTTCTATCAATATTTAAAAAAAGATTCTATTTTGAGTTGACTAATAAAATAAATAACTTGTATCAACTAAGTCATGGAAGAGTCATGTTTGAAACTCAGAATTTCTCCTGCGAACAACATTTGATTTAGCTCAGTGGTGAAGCGTTCATAAGTAACCAAAGTTTACCCTTCTATTTCATTCAAAATCCATTATTTTCGTCATCGTCACAGAAACAAAATTTATATTTTTCGTGGAGTAAATAAATATAAAATATATTTCACTTTCACGTTGAATAAAATGTTTAACACATTTTGTTTAAAATCATGTTTCATTCATGTTAACCTTATTTTCGTTAAATTGTGCACATATTCCGCGGTGCACCGACCTTGATTCACAAGATTTAACTATTATTTTATTGTTAAAAGTTAGAGCCTTGTTTTCACTAAATGCGAAGTTTGTTTTTGACCTTCTCGGTCGACTCACATCAGTGATATACGTCTCATGTATATGATGTGCTCAGATTGCGCACCATATGATATCGATTAGTTATCAAGTGTAATATTGTTGAGTGATAATAACAAGCTTCCGACTTATAGGCAGAGCAGAGGAGTATAACGGGTAAAAGCGAATGACAAATACGATCACGAACCCGTTACAATTCGTGTTTTTGAAGAGCCGCATGAAAACGATTCATGCGACGAAATCTTTATAAATGCGAGGAGATGAGAACTGTCAGCAGTTGTTTGGCTATATTCGTCAAAGTCGGTTAAAAGTGACCAGCACGATGAGCGTTAATGTTGACGGGTTAGCACGTGTTCAGTTCCTTGTCATGTGACCTATAGACGCGTGTTACGAATTGACCTACTAATCTATTGCGTGATTCGTGGGTGAACTCTATTGGCTTTGGATGAGTTAGCTTTAGTGAATTTCCAGAAAATGACCGACAAATGTGCGCGAAACGCGATGCTGAGTAGATTGTCCTGAATCCTATATAAACAAGGTAATAGATGTTAGCAAAGATAACAATGTCTGATCTCGATTGACCTCATGACGTGTAAACCCGAGAACTGAATATTTGAATATATCCCAACCAATTTAGAAATAGTTGTTCTTTGAAGGTAAATTGTTCAATTATAGTTCATGTTATTTGCACAAGAGACCGAATAAAGCTTGAATAAAGAACAGTTTTTCTCGGTTCCCTTCAACGTTTCACGAAGGCTTGGCTGGAAACTCTCACGACGAGCTGAGACGTTTGCAATCGAAATCGCTAGAGCAACCTTTTGCACCGAAAACGATTAATTCGTTGTTCTTAAATCGCAATTGCCAAATACAATTTTGACCAATCTATGTTCAGTATTAACACGTGTCATTGATTTTATTTGAAAGATTAATGTTGATTTAATCCGTTTCAATGTTATTACGCTTGTATTGCAGATCTTGTTGGGAAGACCCAAGAGGGTTCTTTACTCTTGTCAAGCATTTTGTTGAATAATGTATAATTAAATTATTCTAGTTTTATATTTCGCATCGTAATTGAAAACAATTAATGGATAAAATTATATTGTCAGTAAGCCAGTTTCCCAATATTAATAATATTCAACTGTCTGAACGCTAGGTGGAATTCAGCATATTTGCCTAAATTTCTCGAGCCTGAGAAGTTGGACCATTAGCATAAAATTTTGCCACTGTCCCTAAGCTTGATGGTATTAGAATTTAGATGGGGAGGATTGACTTACAAGGAGAAATTAAAACCATAAAACGTGTTTTTAATTCCGCATGTGCCGACTGCTACATTTATTTTTCGGATTAATCAGTCAATATGGTGAAGTTATAAAATCGATGTGCTAGCAACAAGAGCCGCAAACGGCCGTTTGTAGGAAGATATCACCTGATTGTGGTCAGAAATGATATAAATCGCTTTTCAAAAAACGATAGCTGTGCTGCCTTATCTTGCACATTACGACCCGGAAATTTCCATTCTAGTGATGTAACACGCATTCACCTATTTAATTCTGATCAGTCGTAACATGTTTGCGGTGACATGTCAAACCTGATGATAACAAGAATCTAATCGGTGTAAGCTTAAACTGAATCTGATGCGGAGACCCGACACGGCGATCTTTTTTGTTGGGCGACCACAACAGATGTTGCTAGCTCCTTGTGGACTGGTCGTTCAGTGTTCACTGAACCTTTTCTTTCGGTGTCCATCTGACGACCACAAACAGCCAGAAACTGGTAGTGGTGTTAAAGGGATGGGAATGTGTGCACCGCAACACACTGTATAAAAATTTAAACGTTTCTAATAATGCTTAAAAATTGTATGTTGAGTTGATTAATATAACAAATATCTTGTATCATCTCAGTAATGAGTGAGTCATGTTTGAAACTCAGAATTTCTCCTGCGAACAACATTTGTTTTATTTCAGTAGTGATTAGATCGGTAATATCCAAGTTTACCCTCCTATTTCATTTTAATCCAATAATTCCTTCATTGTTAGAGAAGCAAAATTTATATTTTCCTTGGGGTTATTAAATATAAAATCTATATCTCTTTCACGTTGAATAAAATATTGAACACATTTTGTTTAAAATTATGTTTCATTCATGTTGACCTCATTTTTGTTATATTGTGCACCTTTTCCGTGGTGCACCGACCTTAAGTAACCAGATTTTACGACTATTGTATTGTATTGCAGTGTTAGCGACTTGTTTTCACTAAATGCAAAGTTTGTTTTTCGACCTTCTGGGGTCGACTCACATCAGTAATATACGTCTCATGTATATGATGTGCTCAGATTGCGCACCATATGATATCGATTAGTTATCAAGTGCATTACCTCTAAGTGATATTCACGAGCATCCGACTTATAGGCGGGGCAGAGGAGTATAACGAATAAAAGCGAATGACGAATACGATCACGAACCCGTTACAATTCGTGTTTTTGAAGAGCCGCGTGAAAACGATTCAAGCGACGAAATTTTTATAAATGCGAGGAGATGAGAACTGTCAGCAGTTGTTTAGCTATATTCGTCAAAGTCGGTTAAAAGTGACCAGCACGACGAGCGTTAATGTTGACAGGTTAGCACGTTTGCAGTTCCTTGTCATGTGCACAATGGACGCGTCTGAGCAATGGACGATCTCTTCTATTGCAGGATTCGTGGGTGAACGCTATTTGCTCTGGAAAGTTGATTACAGGGAATTACCAGAAAATGATCGACAAATATGCGCAAAACACGATGCTGATTTGTTTGTCCTGAATCCTATATAAACAAGGTAACAGATGTTAGCAAAGATAACAGTGTTTGATGTCGATTGACCTCATGACGTGTAAACCCGAGAACCTGATGTCTGAATATATCCCAACTAATTTAGAAATAGGTGTTCTTTGAAGGTATATTGTTCTATAATAATCATGTTATTTGCACAAGCAATTGAATAAAGGTTGAATGAAGATCAGTTTTGTCACGGTTCCTTGCTACGTTTCACCAAGGCTTGCCAGGAAATTCTCACGAACAGTTGAGAATTTTGCGATCAAAATCGTTAGTGTAATCTTATGTACCGACAAAGATTAGTTCGTTATTCTTAAATCGCAATTGCCAACACCAGTTTGACCAAAACTAGTTTGAGTATTACAAGCGTGTCATGGAGTTCATTCAGAGAATTATGTGATGTAATCCATTTCAATTTACTACGCTTGTATTGCCGATACTTGGTTGAGAAGAACACGAGAGGATGCCTTACTCTTTGTGCATCATTTGGTTGAATAACTTTAATTTTAAATTATACTAGTTTTAGAGTTTATATTTCGCATCGTAATTTAAAAATTAATGTATCAAATTATATTGTGAGCAATCCTGTTTCCCATATTAAGAATATTCAACTGTCTGGACGCTGGTGGAATTCAGCAGAGTTGCCTAAATTTCTCGAGCCTGAGAAGTTGGACCATTTGCATAAAATCTTGCCACTGTCCCTAAGCTTGATGGTATTAGAATTTAGATAGGGAGGATTGACTTACAAGCAGAAATTAAAACCAAATTACGTTTTTTTAATTTCGCATGTGCCGAATGTTACGTTTATTTTTCTGATTAATCAGTCAATATGGTGAAGTTATAAAATCGATGTGGTAGCAACAAGAGCCGCAAACGACAGTTGGAGGAAAGATGTCTCCTGATTGTGGTAAGAAATGAATCAAACCGCTTTTCAAAAAACGATAGCTGTGCTGCCTCATCTTGCACATTACGACCCGGAACTCTCCATTCTAGTGGTGTAACACGCATTCACCTATTTAATTTTGATCAGTCGTAACAACATGTTGCTAGTGCTGTCAAACCGAAGGAGACAAGAATCTAATCGGTTAAAGCTTTACACTGAATCTGGAAAAAAATGGGAAGACCCGACACGGCAATCATTTCCATTGGGCGACCACAACAGATTTTGCTAGCTACTTGTGGACTGGTCCTATGATTTTGAATCTACTTCACTCCCGGTTTGTCGTATCTGGATATTTTATACCTTTTCTTATTCCTCTCATAACAAGCATTGTGAACACAATATTCTTGGAGAAAAAACACACAATTTCTAAAGAAATTCATCCTTTACCTTCTGAACCTAACTGAACCCACGCGTGCAAGTTTAAGTAAACTACGGAATATTCGACTGATTTTACGACTGTTCGAAAGAGCTCGAACTTCTACTTCGCTTGACACCTTGGACAACTAAATCGGATCCAATTTCGAGGCTCTACGCGGTATTTTACCCATACTACACTAAGCGCGATTTTTCACTCACCTATTTCGTTTCATCCGCTACAAAACCCGTCTACACATCATACGGACCTTTATGAGCACACCCACTTACCCGAACCATCGATCGATAATTTTTCGTTCCGGTGCCATGACCTCACAAACGAAGCCCATTGACAGTGGTCACGTGTGTAAACTTTGTCGGAAGACTCTAAGCCGCAAAGCCCGACAGGCTAATTGTTTTGTTTGTCGTGAGAAGGTTCATATGAAGTGCGATGCTACTTTGACCGTCGATGCCCTTACTGTTATCAATGCGAACGAAATTCCAGGAGTTTGCTACATCTGTCAGACATGCAGATCTCAATCGAGAAATTTTACGAAGACAACTGTGAGCACACAGGCCGACGCGGATACGAAAATTTTATGTTTAGAGAGTAGTGTACAAAGAATCGAAGGTCTGCTAAACGAGCTACTGATTGGTAAACTCGGATCTAGAGCAGATTGTGAACATCATGTCTCTTCCCCGCTTATAGAAAGGCAGCAAACCGAAAAAGATGATGATCAACCTGTACACAAGCGCCCACATAATTCGAAACACTTTTCTGACGCGAATTCATCTGTTACTAAAACGGTTACGAAGACCAAGATGCTTGCTCATCGGGAGGTTCCGCTCAAACAATCGGTTTTAACACCTAATGTTGCCGCCCCAAAGATCGCAAAAAATCTCTCTGTAATCTGTACCAACATACAGGAGTCCAGCGAGACACTTCTGGTGAATATACAACGATACGACCTAGAACAATGGTCCAAACTTTTTTACGTTGATGGGGTTGGAAACGATAAAACCTTCAGCTGTTACACGTTTGGTTCGCCACCAAAGCTCCCCACACTCCGGCGAAGCGCGGCTACTAAAAGTAACACTAAACAGTGAGAGGGATATGGAGATTATTCTTTTGAATTCTTACTTGTTACGTGATATACCTACGTGCAATACTCGAATCTACGCCGATATACCCTGGTGGGAAAGAAAAGGAGGCGGAGACGTTCGTAAGAAAATCAATGAGCGCAGTCTGATCCTTCTAGGCGTTCCAGAGGCTACCAGTACAACAGCGGCCGCGAAACAACAACAACAGGACTATAAACAGTGGTTATACGTTGCAGAAGCGATTGGAGCACGCGAAAGTGTTGTCGCAAATACCTTCAGGATACCGAGGTCATCAAACTACAAAGGCGATGGACCACCCCCTTTAAAACTCACTTTCCTAACTTCTGCTATGACAGCCTTTGTCAGACAAAATTGGAAAATACACAGAAAAAAATATACCAAATGAGCTCAGACTCAGCATACCGAAGGTTGCCTCCGAAACACAAGCTGCAGCGACGCCGTGCGAAGACACGGACAGACTGAACTCGGAAGTTGTTTCAAAAAACTGCAATGGTCCGGCTATCAGGGGGTCGGACATACAAACATCATCCGCGTAGGCTCGCTACACAAGAAAACCACTG
>JACCGJ010010288.1:0-16518 GCA_013407085.1 Atriophallophorus winterbourni
TATCTTCGTTTTTTAAAAATCACATGGACACAGACGTTGCAATCTTTAGGTGTACGAAACATTGCAAAGAACCATCACTAACTTTGTCGCGCTATGATAAATTTTATCGAAGAGGCCAAACCGTCAAGGTGCTTAAACCACTACCACATACTCTATCGTAGTATGAAGGCAAACGTTCAATCTCTTAGTAACGTCGCCAGCAAGAACGAAACCTTACCACAGTTACAAAAAATGACTGAAACTCTTCCTACTGCAACGATCGGATAAGCAATTATAGTCCGAAATGGCATTGAAACGTAAGTGAGGAAATAGCTGAAGAACTCTTAATTCTGTTTGTTCCGAAAATAATAAATGATTAATTATTTACAGATTAGGTATCCGAGTATACCAGATTTTTTAACAGATGATTCAAGATGCATGTCATTGAACATTCCTTTGGATGGAAGAATTGATTCGTAATCATCCTCACTATCTATCACTTTATAAAGCCATGGGTTAACTAATCACCAAGGTTAAATAGAACTTAAATGCTTACTGCTCGAAAATTAATCATTATTGAGCGAGTTGTATCGAACAATGGAACACAAATATTATACCGAAGAGATTAGTCGTGCTATGACTGCCAAAACGGTGCCAAGCTTTCATTCACGTTGTGCACTGAATAACCCATTATTAGTGAAGTTTGAAATGTTACATAACATGATACATCAATCTTTTGGTTTCGATCAATTTGAGGAGACTTCATCCTTCCTTCCTCTCCTCTCCTCTCCCACAATTCAATAAGCAAGGGAATCGATGGCTGGTTGCTATCTGGCAACGAAAGAGGCGTGTTGCAGGTTCCTTTGTTGAAATGAAGCTGTTGAGTGTGTGTGATCACTTAATAAGCCCTTGGACTTGTTTCGAGTATATTGGATTCACGAAATATTCACATGTGTAATAAGCCTAGAGGACAGTTACATGAGGTCGGGCTAATTTCTGACTCATTGTTTAAATGAAACAACGCGAATGAAAAAAATGTATCGAAAATGGAAACAAAAATGCTCTAAACAAAAGATTGTAAACTTCAGTATTGATGTAAATTGAACCGATAGAGGTCGAAATCCAGTCATTAATAAAGGGCGGAACAATTTTTGTAATCAGGTATATCAGATTTCGCTCGCAAAAAGGAGCATTGCTCCGTGAATATGGTCGGGTTCTGGTTCGAAAGCAGATCGGTGTCCATGTTATAAAAGATACGCAATCCTTGATAGAACCAGGACACGCTTCTTTGATATAATTAATCATAGGCAAACAAACTTGGCAGGGGTGACCAGAAATTAATACACAAGGATCAAATAAAACGGGGGCGAGACCCCATTCGATTTCGAAAAACAATTTTGAGTGATATACTACTTACAAAAGAACCAAAGTGACGTGTCAAGTACATCAAAAATATGACAAACTCGAAACTACGCTCTTAACCACCACTCAGCTAATTTTCCAATAATAGATTCACGACTAGTTATTCATCTGTACCGTTAACCTATACGTGTCTACCTGCTTTAGAATGCGCTCCCGAAACGGTGTGTAGCGCTTCAATGGTAAAGACCATCAAACTGAATTTCGATTTGAATTATTTTTGAAATGATTTAACAGCACCTGGTCATGGATTCTTGTTTATAATCAACTCGGCTGTATTCTACCATCCATGTTGTTATTTATGTCGCTCTTCTATCCGAAAAAGATTTAGGCCTGATTATCCAACCTGACTTAGGAAACTCAATGCAATGTCGAGTCGCTGCCAGCAAAGCTGAACGCAGCTTGGGTCTCCTAAAAAGAGTCCTAGGTTTGTTTGACACCAACATTGTCTGCAAATTGATTTCAACCTACATCCGTCCTCATATCGAATATGCTATACCGGCATGGGATCCTTGGTTGGAAAAAAGATTCTCAGCCATTGAAAACTCCACAGAGCAGAGCGACGAAAATCGTCTTTGGACTGTATAATGATCCATACGAAATGAGACTCAGAATATTGAATTTGCATTCGACTCAATATAGACAAGATTCAAGATTCAAGATTCAAGATTTATGGTTAAAAAAGTAAATTGCTGTACAGTACCATAGGATATACGTATAAAAAAATTAAAAAAATCGTTACATGTATGATCATATCCGTGTTTTTCATAGGTGGAGCAAAAATAATCCTCAATGGCGACACAGACTGAGGGAAAAGAATCTTTGGATGCACGGTTGTTCCGTGTTCCGTAGGGGTCAACGCAGTAGTTCTCAACATAAGGTTTCGTAACCTTTGTTTAAAGATGTGCTCGTTCGCTGAGGTAACTATATCTGTCGGCAAGCTATTCCACAAGAAGCATACACGAACAGCGAAGAAGTGACGACGACAATTCAATCGTGAGTGTGGGATTTGAAGGGTCAAAGGGTGGCTGCGTGTGAGGACAACCGAACCAAACTTGAAGAGGTGTTAGACGGCAGTGCTTATTCAAACAAATCATCATTGCAGTCGTTTGTTTCATCGTACCCATAACACACGTGTTCGTACCAACAGCATAGCTGGTTGAACTGCCGCAAATATGCATTTTCCGTTCGCAATTTGCAATTGGAACAGTTTACCTACTCATGTGGTAAAATCTGGAACCATTGATGTTTTCAAGAAATCACTAGATGTCCACATGGAAAAGTATGTTCTTCACGTTTGACAATAATCTCTAGCAATATTTTGATAGTTTATTACCATCCGACCCGATGTACATTTTTGTGGGTCTTGTGAAGTATAGCTTTTTACCCGCATATCATCTTTGTATAAATCTTTGAATAAATCTGCCGAAACGAATACTTATTCTACAATTGGAACAGCGTAATTAATGGTATATGTCTCCATTGATTTTCCAAGCTTAAGAAAGCTTTATTTCTGCTAATATTATAGAATAAGGGAAAGCAAGTTTATGTTTAATTAAATATTTCGCTCAAGCTCATGCGTACATCGCAGCCTCATGAGTTTTCACAGGTTGGCTATGACAATGTTTAATCTTAGCTTCAATGCTAGCGCATTTGTCTACGAATTCTCAACTGCGATGAAGTAAGCGCAACTGCAATACCCGGGTTATGGGATATACGTTCGATGAAAACGCACACAAATATGGATATCTAGATAGATCCGATTATACATGCACCACTGGAATCGCGACAATGATAGAGCATACAGTACAGACACAGGTGAATACCAAATATGATATTACACACTAATAATGTTCTATTGAACCAGGAGACCCATTCCCTTAGTGATCAAACGTCTAAATCCTAATGTACAAGTTCGGCTAACACCTAATCATCATGTTATTGTGATTGCCCGTAAGATAGAATGAAGGCTAAGATTACTTCTGAGAACCATTCATTGATCGATGTGGTAGCCATAATTTTCAAACATGCTACAAGAACGAGTTAACAGTTTTCGCGATATACAGAATGGGAAAATGGAATACACCAGCTAGCCCCAAACAATAACGTGGATGCAATTATTGAGGATGTATAAAGGAGGATTAAAACTGAATATATTTCGTACCGATGGTAATGTCTACCAACCTGCATACAACAACATCATCGTTGTTTGTGTGTAAGTCTGCTCCGGCCGATGTCGACCCTGGATACACATCATTATCGCATGAGTTTCACATGCTCCACAGCATTGCGAAGGACTAGACAATCAGATTCGGCAGGAAGAGCTTCTCTCACATGGCTTACAGCGATAAGCTGTACTTGGTTGATCATCGGTAGTTGCACGCTGACGGCATTATCTACGATTAGCAGTTGATAGTAGTATCTTCGCCTCCGCAGCTTGCAGGCGGCACTTTACACAGTGCCTCTTAAGTGAGCGATTAAGAGCAAGTTTATCCCAACCCGTAGGGTCAAGTTCAAGAGCGTTCATAGCTCTTTTGCAAATGTCTTTGTGGTCTGCCCTATGGCCAACTTCTTGATTTGACCACACCGTCGAAGAGATCTTTCGACTTTTTCATTTGGAACACAGGACCCAGCCAGCGTAAGCGGCGCTACCGTAGTAGGGTGAACATGCTCTGTGGACCAGCATTAGAAAGCATTTCAGCTTCCGTTATTTTTACTATCCAACGTCGTTTACTGTTTATAATATAGTATCTAGGTTTACTGTGAAATGTTTTTATTAAACTGCATGAACGTTTTGTTCGGAAATGTTAGATGGAGAACGAAACAACTTGCGCAAACCGCGACATGGGTTTACTGGCTCTCACCCTCGCCTCAAACAGAAATAGTGAGCACGATAAGCTCAAATGGATAGCAAAAATTTCGATTTCGCAACCACTGATGAATAGAGTTCACACAGCGAAACACGGTGTTCTGTCACAGAGTCATGAATCGATTTGTGGTTAAGTGGTGAACGTTTATCGATTAATGATGTATCATATTGCTCACGTCCTTCACAGTTGAACCTTGTTACTGGTTTCAGACTATTTGTCCTCATCATGCGGAGATTAAACGTTTGACGTCAATGAGATTTGTAACAGTGGCAGAGTAGTAAACAATATTGGAATCGGTTTCGTACCTTGAACAGTGACGTTTAATTACTGGATCAATGAGTCATTTTTGGTCTAGTGGTAAATAGTCTAAATATAGAAAAATATTGAAGGTTCTTCAACTCAGACCATTCTACTGATGGTAAATATAGCTGGCATTCATATGCGAAACATTTTTAACAAAGAAATCATGACTAATAATTTAAAACCGTTTATGCTCTTTATACCTCCACATCCGCCACCCTTCAGGTGTTTTAAATCTTCTTACTATGTTTGCCACAGGTATCTGATTGAAAATCTGTTACATGACAGTTGTGGCTGAAGCTTTGTCAGTTTCTACTCCGTTGCTTTGAGTCCCACCCCCTGGCCAAGTTGTTCCGTTGAACATTAAGACATTCTGTCTAGTCAGACAGAGACAGACTTCTAGTCTTGAGCAAAGTAAAAAGGGGAACTTGGACAAGCCCCAGTTAATCGCTGGTGGCGGAGCATTGCTGACACTTTATGGGTCAGCTTTGAACATTATGGGTCGGTAAAACACACGAACGCAAGCATACATACACACACACACACACACACGCACACACGCATTTGCAATGAAACAAAATTGATGAACTGCTGATAAATGTGTTTTAGATGAATGGGTTTGTATGAATGAGAACAGAATGAGAACCGATTGAACCGCGACAACAATGAATGAATACTGTGTTGGTGTTTGCACGTTTGCACACGCGTTCGGGCACGCCATCCAAGATCACACACCCCTGAGTGGTTTTTGCCAACGCAGTGTTCGACTAAGTGCCTATAACGGACGATAGACGATCTGCTCAACGCAGCGCAGCTGCAGATCGCTTGATGCGAACAATGCTATTCAACTCGTTGCTTTTGTTCACTCATTGACCTCGTGAATATGATGAATAGTTGGAAAGAAAATTGGCCGGACAATAAAACAATGCAAAAGAGTTGGACGCAAATTATAAAAAAAACCATAAAGTAAATAAGCGGAATAGCAATTAGATGCTGTTGTTAAAAAAACTGATAAGCATTTCCAAAAACAAATAATAGTGCATATGTACGAATATGTAACATGGCTGTTGATTCTGAATGGTTGAATGCTGAAAGCAGTCGGGAAAGTTTCAAAAAGATAAAACTGCCAGTGTTTGAATATCAGATAATGAGTTGTTTACTTAAACGGAGCGAAATACGGCGTATTTTTGATCCATTGAAGCAGTAGGATTAG
This sequence comes from Atriophallophorus winterbourni, assembly GCA_013407085.1. Taxonomy (NCBI): domain Eukaryota; kingdom Metazoa; phylum Platyhelminthes; class Trematoda; order Plagiorchiida; family Microphallidae; genus Atriophallophorus; species Atriophallophorus winterbourni. Next base: position 5,782 of record JACCGJ010010288.1, read on the forward strand.
AATTAAAACATTTATAACTTTCATTCACTGTTTCACACAACCCATACGGTTTTTCATCTAGTGTGCACGGAACCATTTTGAAGCGCGTATTTTTAAACGACTGCAGTGAAATTTATAATGGAGGGTTAATATATAATACACCTTTCTCAAACTGCAGGAAAGACCAATTATTAATCAGCGATTTGAATTTTCGATATCTGATACAAATTCGTGGACAATGTAAAATTACTCGATTTTACTCGAGAGTATTTCGACATATAACACTGAACACGTTTTCAGTGGACGTTCCTGTTTATATACAAGCCTCAATGATTACGTTATCTAAATTCAGAAGTAGTATTAGAAGAAGAAATTGGCTTTATTTGTGTACACTAATTTTCAACAAACAAATTAATTAACCCGCAAATAATTCTTTCCCTTAAACGTAACGTAAACATTAACAAAAAAGCTTATTTGCATGCAGCTCCATCACACACACCCCACGACCGGTTTCGTGCTGTTTGCACTCATCAGGTAGAGACAGTAAGGTCACAATCGTATGCGTTTGAAACGTAAATATTGCTTGGGTGAAGAGTTACTACCGGAATTCATACTGTGAAATGCGTATTCGGATTCAGGATAACCTTTGTTTTATCAACCAAATAATAGCGACGCTAAAGGAGGAAAGATTTCCTGAATGTTACGGTCCTTGAACAAGGAATAAGATATTGGCTTCGCGTAGACGAGAATGATTTGCAAGCTATAAGGACTTCAAGCGGAGGGGGTGTGCATCATCGAACAAAATGACTTTGATCAATTTGTCAAGAATTTATGTACATTTCGTATAGTTGACACGAATTATCAACATGCGACAAATTTGATAGAGCATAAATAAAACGGGAAGTATTCAAATTCCCATATGACGAATCCCGGATTAAGATTCAAATCTAGCATTGTGAGGATGGAATCGCACAACGAACCCAACTAGTAAGGAGATCTCAAGTAACTGTTTCGTATACCGGCGGCTGATCGGTAGAAGGCTCTCATTTGATTCTTCTACCTGCGATATTATTTCCCCGACTGTGTGAAAAGTGCTGCTTAACCGAATATTATATATTAAGAGTAACGGTATATTGTTGTACAATCGAAGCAAAAGAAAGATGGAAATAAGTTGTTATGTGGCTTTGATTAAAAAAATTAAATGGCAATACGACGGTACATTCAGATAGTTGCAGCTGTCGGGGATGTCATTTGAAGTGATCGATAAGGATGACCTTGAGACGTGGGAAAATCGATGTTCGCGCAACAGGTTTGAACATAATAAAGCAAAAGTTAAATGTGTGTTGACGTGTGCACAATAAAAGTTGTGTAGAAGCGCTAATTCGATAAAATGTTGCTTAATAGCTCCTCGTACTCAATTTCCGTTGAGCGCAACGTAGATAATACTTTAGCAACGTGCGTAGTATCTTATTATCGAAACAAACGTCAAAACTTCACTGTGTTTTAATGAGAAGTTTATTTATTCTTTTCCATGAAATATTCAACATACAAGCTTATGAGTTGGTGATATTAACGGGGCAGAATCAGTGTAGAACTTTGGCGCGACTGTTCAGTGAGGAATCACAAATATAGCTGAACATTGAAGCTGCTCTGAAAGAATATCAGTCCAGATAAAGTTTTTAATAACGATAGACACACAGTTGATCAAAATCAATCGATCACATATATGGAAATAGCCATTTTTGAGCGCTTAGTTTTCTTTCAATTTATTAAATCGACTACCACTTTACATCTGTTCGCCCTCGTCAGACGGGGCAATAAAACTAGTTTCAATGAGTATCAAAACAGAGACAGATTGGAGATTTGTGAATAAGCCACTGCTGGATGGGTTTTTGAGCGGTAGATGCGTCATTCGTCTAAGCCTACACGAATTATTTGCCCACGGTCGAAGAGAATTTTGTACACGAATAAGTTATCTTCAAGGCTCATTGAACTCGATCTTACTGTCTCCACCTGATGACGGCAAACAGCCAGAAACCGGCAGTGGTGTGTAAGGGATGGAGATGTGAGCACCACAATACAAAGTATCTTCTTGTTTTGGAAGCGTATGGATTGTGAATCCGTTCAATGTTGACCGCTATCGATTTGGCTTTATACAAGTCAAGGGCTTCGCACGCCTAAATTTTGTATAAAACGAAAAAGCTGAATAAATGGGGACATATGACGTCTTCATCACGTCCTGGTGACTTATAAGCTAGAAAGTAACTCTGTTCAAATGAATAAGAATCAAGAGTAGGCTTCAGACAAGCACGGAACGCTTTAGTTGGTTTGATTGTCAAGACAGCGAAAATGTTATAAGTGCAATTTAAGTTTTGTCTGAGGGCTGCATCATTTTATGTAACCCAAACAGAATACTTGTGACAAATCTCTAACGATGTTTATATTTTTGAGCATGTATTCACTAAAACCATAATGTATATCTGATGTTTGCTCTGATTTAGAAGAAAACAGTTAGTTTTGCCTCTCTGTCCAATATAATAATAATAATATAATAATAGTGAGTAGGTCTTCAGGCTAAGCCTCAGGTAAATTACAGTGTATTTACAACGATTAGATTGCTTCTTCTTACTTCACTAAACTTAAAAGCTTACTGTCGAATTTCTCAGTTTGAGATGCTCTGGAACAAAGTTGACGTGCGTTTTTATTTGTCTATTTCTTTTTGACATGATGATGAAATCTATGGGATATCTCCAAAGAGAAGCACCGTTTATATGAACATTTTCTGTGCACAAACTAACCACGATTTATCTGGTTTGCGAAGGTCGTTTCGATAAGTCTGTTGCCAACCGGGCAACCACCTACCCCTGAGTCGCGGCGCGCTTTGAACGCATTGCCCATGATTTCTGTGCGGGCACACAAGTTTCCTGTCACGAAATTGCGCAACCCGCACTCCCATCTACCCGGTTTCAGGTAGCATTCTTTTAATGTTAATATTAGCCAGTGTTAACGGTTGGACGCTACACTGACAGGTTCAGTAACGATTTTCACGGTAGACTGATTCGGCGTGCGGTGTGCCCGTAGGGCATAATCTTGGCCTAGAGACTGTTTAGCGATTGTACGAGCTGCTTCATCAGCTATATTGTTTAACACATTATAGGCAGGTTTGCCTATCGTTGGCTAATAATAGTATAATTGAATGATTTCTGAACTGCGTCATGTGCGCAATCGAGTTAGTTTGAACATACTAGAAGAAATTTCACAGCAATAATTTGTACACCTAAATCATCAACCTTTGATGAATACTGTTGAGCAACCAAAGAATTGTCTAGAACCGTTTACTGCTAGCACCTTCTTTATAAATTCTAGTACAGCCCGATCCTTGAATATATGGAATGTATCAGAAAGAAATTAGAATCTTTTTGAAATAACGAAATATAGCCACAAGTCTGCACTTTTTGATAGCAATCATAATGAAACTATTCAGACTTGCATGATTTATACTTCAAGATATAATTCGTTAATTTTTGTTAAACTCCTGATTTCTATGACTTGCAGGCCGCTAGAGTCAAAGGGTGGATTATGATTTTTAATAATCTTCTCTTCGAAAAATAATGAACCAAACGTGACTTTATCCAAAAAAACGGATTCGAAGTTCAAGCATGGAAATATGGCTATTTGTTCAATCTTATTCGTTTAAGCGCATCTCCACATTCATTGTATTCATGGGTTAATAACATATTTGGTTGTGCCAAAAATACCCAAAATTGCTTCAAATTTCATGCTATGATTTTATTTGATTGGTTTTATTAATGCGGATAAAGGGTTTCTCATCAAATCTTGTTGGGCAAACTCCTTCTGACAGCACCGAAAATATTATAATAAACACGGTTGGATACCGTCCGCACCCGAATTCTTTGCTCTTGCTAAGTGGTCGAATTCTCTATCAAGCTCATCAGGAGAACAGAAGTAAAATAGTAAAATGCTTGGCAAAAGTTCAACCTCTTTAAGTGTAGAAAGAAAAGTGTTTGACCCATCTATGTATCCGTTGCGTTTTTATCAGGGATAGGATTACCGAATAGAAACTTCAGGAGAAGCTTTTTGAGCTTAACTGTAGCAATCAATCACATGATACAATCGTTTATACTACTAAAGTCAATAGTATCTGCAGCTTTCGGGATACCGTGGTTGATTTTGGTTGTATCATCATATGCGCATCGCCTAACATTCTGATGAACCTCCTTTCTGACTGAAATCAGAAGGTGTAACTTTTCATCCGCTGGTGTTCGTTTGAAGTTCCGAAACACTGACCGTTTATAACTCAGGACACCATTTATCTCAGAAACTTTAGCGTTGAAACAATATGTTATTGCCATCCAGAAACGTCTTCGCATTTACCTCAACATATATTTTCGAAACCACTAGAAAATACATAAAAATCTGGTTTATATTTCCGTTATTTCTACACTATTATGGGCAATTTTCTTGATCATTACCATGAAGTCGCAGTTTCTAATATTATGAATAAAGCATTTCGTTCTTTTTCTTCTTCTTTTAATGTACAGTTTCAAATATCACTATGTCTTTCAAACAAACGATTACTTGTATAACCTGTCATACACAAACTAAACATATTTAATCATGTATGCAATCGTTATTAGCATTTAAGTCTTTTAATGTTCGTGACGTATATGGTAGATTTTGCACAACTCATAGAAGCACTGACAACTGTCTATATCATAGAGTATCGTCACCTGGATAATAGGATACTTCAGGGATAGATGTCATTACATTAAAATCAATGGACTACGTTCTTCATTTCGCCAAACACTGAAAGGAGTTATTCAAAGTGAAATACTGTCTCCATTCATTTTTGAACATGCTCTTCTTTAGACACACACAAATATCGTCTCAAATATGATGATGATGTGATCGTCAGATTAGCTGTTCAGATACGCTGTCATCACGTTCCAGGTCGCACGATTCGCTAAAGATATATGACAGTGTGGTGGAGGATCAATAAACCGGAAGATTGTGAACGTTTCCAGAAGGATTTGAACGACTTCCACGCTTGTTCCTATAAATCGCCTATCCTCAATTTCCAAATGTGTCACTGAACCTGATCCTACTGTCTCCAACCAATGACGGCAAACAGCTAGAAACCGGTGGTGGTGTGTAATGGATGGGGATGTGAGCACCACAATACATCGTCACATGTTTGACCTTGGAAAATATATATAGTTCCAATATCTCTTGGTACGCACAGCCTCTCTCGGACCACATAACAAAAGGATTTAGGTGTATGAATAAACAACGCATTGGGAATGTCGAGCCAATGTAACCCTGTCTATTAGAAAAATCACAGAAATTGTCATTTTAAAGTAAATTTTTAGTAGGTTCTTAATACATGCGATTATCAGTATAACAAACGCGTTGGAATATACAGTACAAGCGTGATCGCCATAGCTTAAAAAAGTGTTGTGACTTTTTAAAGCATAAAACAATAAGCTACGAAACTTGTCGCAAGTCTAAGCTGGAAACCTCAACATGAACGAATCGCGACCCTAAACTTATTGTATTCGCTATTATCCACGTCATCGTCTCCTAGAGAATTTTAGATATGACTTAAAATATTTTGACCACCGACAATCACACTGCAATGTTTGTTTACATTACGAGGTTCGCATAAGAGGCTCATATATTGAATTTGAATGTTTCTCACTCAAGACTCAACTGTTGACGAAATGTTATGCGAGTGTGTTTTATGTGGTACAGCCTACCTGCGCAAGTTGCGAGCTCCTCAAATTAAAACATGTTCAAGGGAAATCTTAATGTCATTTTTAGCCCTTAACCTGTGCATCCAAGGAAACTATACATCCTGACTCCATGGATCTGCATATGTCACTTCACTGTGCACATGAAAATCATTTTCACCCTTTGGATTTTAGCTGATTCGTCGTGTACTGTTCAGTTAGAAAGCAAATTCCGTCTTTACTTGTTACATTATTCTATGGTATTTTGTAAAGCTATATGCTTTTGGGCCAATAAAATTGAATTGAATTGGACTGTATTCGATGAACTTAATTGCTGATCTGAAGAGAGATACTTGGTACTAAATAAAAAATATGTATAATTCAAGTTCATTTATCGCCGTGAAGACAGGTGTTACACACTGCGTGTGACAATCTCAATTAACCTATAATCAAATACGCATACCTTATTAGAGAGAAGCTTTTCAGGTATCAAGGTATTCACGATAACTTACACTGGATTCATAATCTCAATTCTATGCTCACTAAAGTACGTATTCTGACTTCATTTGGCCTAACCTGATTTCTTACTTGACCCTTCTTCTATCTGCCTCGATCTTTTGTATCCCGCTCCTATGATTTCTTTCCGCGTAATATATTGTGGTGCTCACATTCCCACCACTTACAGCACCACAATATATTGTTCTTTTATAAGCGCCTTAGCGCTGGACCAAGAATCACTTTGTAATTTTGTATTTGCACATCATGCTTCTTTGTAAGCACCCTATAAACAGTGTCATACAAGTATAACATTTTTTTCCGTGTACCTTTTTACAAAATTGTGATAATTGGACGTTGTATTCAAATTATTTCTCTCCCCCACGGAAGCTTCTTGGAACTTATCATGAAACAACACTTTTTCTTGTGACCGACTTATTATTAATATTCTCTTTGACAATACCCAACAAATCTACACCAAACTCGACAAATCCCTGTCATTTTCTACAACTCAATGAAAACGTATCACGTTACCATCTTCAACATCACAGCATCTGCAATTACCCATCCCATTCGCCTAAAGATACTCTTGCCAAAACGATGTAGTCATTTAACAACTAACAATAGATTTATCTGGTTGATTTTTTGTTATCGTATACGTGTTTCTTTTTATTTATATTCAACATTATCTTGAGGCTGAACCTTCGAATATTTTCTAACAAAGTCTTCCCATTTATCAAAGATTCATTTTCTTCTGGTTCAGCTTAAGAGCAGTAGTTCACTGTGCATAGCTTAATTTTGAAAATTTTTATTGTTCAACGTTCTTGACTAACCTATCCAAGGTTCGTGAGCCTAATCATACTATCTCTAAAATTCACGGACCTGGCAATGCTTGTACTTGTTTTTAGGATTCATAAAAATCGACGTGAAAAATATCTTCTGAATGAAATCCAAAAATAATGTACAAAACGTTTTCAAAAGCAAATAACCCTGATAATATTCATTGATGTCCTGAGGAATTTTCTATATACCTTTGAGCATAAGGAATGATAGTATCGTTTTGGGCTTGAATCATTTGTGCCGACGATTCTGAACTGAAAACTGAGTCATATATAAATCTTTGGTAACTTGGACCATTTTGAGTCGCTCCAAGGTAGGCGCAATGAGAGTTCATGATATCAGGCTGAAAGTAGGCCCGTTCAGGAGCAAAACAATTAACGTCTGTACGGAGTTCAGGCGTGAGGTCACTTCCTGGGCTATAGTGTTCATTGCGATGAAAACTGGGCAATTCCAACTGCGCCGAAACATGCGGAGTTTCTGAAAGTATATATTTAGACTGCGGAGCTTGAATCGGTAAGGGATTCTTCGAGATCTGATCTATAGTATTTACTCTGGCCGGAAATGTGTTTTGTATAATGGATTTGTGAGGTGAATGGGAAAGTTGTTTGTTAGATATCGTGACCACTGCATTGTTTGACGATGCTGGAGTTGACCGTGCACGTTGATATTGGATTATCGAACGTGGATTAACTTGCAGAGTTGTTGCAACAATGTTCGTTGTGTTCTGAGAAAGACCTTCGGTTAGTGTCAAGGCAAGCTCAAGCGGAGTGGGGGGTTCGTTCCGTGTTAGCAATTCTGAAAGGGATCGGATATAATTTTTGGCCAGCCTCAAGGTTTCTATCTTGCTCAATCGCTGTGTACTCGAGAACGTCGGTATGTGCCGCCGAAGCAGTTCCAGCGCATGATTCAATCCATGCATTCGACCGCGTTCTCTCGCATTCGCGCGGACTCGTCTGTTTTTTATACGATTTTCTCGGTCTTTGGTCAAGGGTTTCTTTTTTGGCCCACGTTTTTTACCTTCCTTTTTGGTAGGTTTGTGCATGGATGTCAGATTCGAATCTAAAATAACGAAACATTTTTCGATAAGAAAACAATAGATGAATCATAGAAGAAGAACGAAAATTTAAATGGGACCGTTTTCACATCAGACATTCGATTTTTATGATAGGTTAAACAGTATTACACAACGGTAACTTTCCCGTTTCCTTCTAACGGTTCATAAAACCCGCAGATTTGAATCAGTAGGTCATCTGCACATCCCTAACAGAGTTGAGGTCAAATGACTGGTCAAAGCCGAAGTTAACCAACACCTTAAGTTGTCAAACGGGTACCAGCACAATCAATAAATGTGACTTACCAGCATTGTTCCCAAGGGGTGTAAAGTGTCACCACATGCGACATCCCCGGGTGTTTGTTGGCCGATGTTGTCAATGAATGTACATCTCAATCACACGATTTCATATTGCCAATTTAAATGACCATAATTTCGGATTCGGGAATAACAATCTTTCATACATTGATATGCAGTAGGCGGTCAATAAGCACTGTTTAACGGGGTCTAAGTGATCTCCGTTGTATAGCCAATAACACCACAATCTCTTTTCCTGGTTAAATGAAGCGTGATTTGGTTCGTCAAGTGACGTAGATTGAATGCCCAAGGTTTGGATATCTCTTTTAAAACGGCTAGGTTAGGTGTGGAACATTAATGGATAACATTTCCTCGAAAAACCTCAATAACAGTGCTTAGTTGTTTCTCACATCCGTTGCAGGTATACTCGACCTCCAATTACTTGTGAATTTTAGGCGAATACAGTAGGGTTTGATCCAGCAAGACTTAACCCAGAGAATAAACAGCGAGATAGAGAGTTAAGCAACAATGAGCAACAAGAACTTAATTTTTACGGTTGTTTCAGTAGATGACTATGAATGAATCTATTTAAACACATTGTTTTATTCGGTAGAGTGGTTTTAAAGTCAGACATTCTTTTCGTACCAGTAAGTTAAACAAAATAACAAGGACTTGATAATAAAATGCACGGACATATAACCTAGTTATTTACGTCTAAATTAGTTATTTGTATTACCATAAACCAAAAGTATATTATACCTTTACAACTAGAGCAGATAGCCTATATATCTCCAGAAAAAAAAATTGTCTGGTCCATATTTATTTAACATTATCATAGAGCGCCCCACTCATTTTCTGCTACAAAATCAGAATCTATTATGCTCAAACATGATATGAGATATCGCGGCTCAATAATGTAACATCTACAATTGAAGACTTTCAAGCTCACGAGCACATTAGGCGAAATTCACAAAATGTCATGAGCTGACAGTCAACAAAGTCGAAAATATATAATAACTTTTCATTTTCGTTGATAGATGCCACAATTTCAATTAGCTCTTTTACACGTTGATTGGATCAAGCTAGATGTGTGAACACGATATGTACGACCGAGAAATCGCAAATTATCATATTTACACCAGGGTTCTTGCATCCCAAGAAAACACTCCATTAACGGTTTCTGGCTGTTTGCCGTCATCGGGTGGAGACGGTAAGATCAGTGGTAAAAGAGGGTAAAGAGGCAAAAGAAATTATAATTATATGCTACTGTTGAATAAGGTTCTTACAAAGAACCATGATGTTCAAATACAAAATTACACAGTGATTTCTGACCATGCGCTCGCTACACCTTTAAATGACCAATATATTGTGGTGATCACATCCCCATCCCTTACACACCACAAACGGTTTCCGGGTGTTTGATTGGATTTCGTTCAAATTAACGAGTAAGCCTTAATCGTGAAGGTTTATAATTATGAGAGCTGTCACAGTAAGCAGTTAATCATTATGAATTCGTAATCTAATTCCATTTCTTTCATCTGTTTGATTGAAAGCTGCAGTATAAATTATTCTACCTGCTAATAAGGCTTGACGTTGCTAATTGTAGCGTGGTTTTTATGCTCACTTGGTATAAAACATTCTGCAATAATGATGTAAGGTATACTTGCACTTTTACTCTAACAGAACAACACTTAGTTGAGATACATTATTCAAATGAGCACCATTAGAACCCGAATCAATATGAAATTGTATTTTTTCAACGCAGGGTTTCGTTGAACAGTAAAGATTATGTCCAGTGATCACGTACTAATTTTTTATCAATTACCTCAGCACCTATAAAATGTTCAGGTTTACATTGGCCTTTTTCCTCAAAATTACCATCGGACTGTTTACCCCAATCAGTTGTAATAAGCAAAATTAAGTTCAGCTAGCATGGTGGATTAAATACAATGTTTGCTTTTGAAATCAAATTTTTAAAAAGGCTATACGATGAATCAAAAAGAAAAAGAAAAAAGAAAAAGAATCTAAGTGAGAGAGGCTTTGAGAGGATTTTCGCAACCATTCCAATCTCCCCATTCACAAGGCAATAACGGTTTCGCGAGTTTGCTTTCATCAACTAAAATCAAAGATCGCCTATAAAATTTACTTGTTGTTATAGTGTCATGTTTTATCTCCACCTCGAACATCCTCTGAAGTATATTTTCTCTCGTATTCAAAAACAGGAAATTCCCTAAATCCATCCCATCAGAAATAAAATATATTTATTTTGCCCAATTGCATATCTTGGTTAGCTTATGATGGTAAAATTGCGACAACTGCTGCAGG
>JACCGJ010010289.1:0-27409 GCA_013407085.1 Atriophallophorus winterbourni
GTGAACATTCTCTGTAGACCAGCTTTTGAAAGCATTTCAGCATTAGTCACTCTGTCCATCCACGATATGTTCAAGATACAACGGATACTTCGTAGATGGAAAGCATTCAGCTTCCGTTCGTTTCTTGCGTGTGTGGTCCATGTTTCACTGCCGTACAGTAAAGCATTTAGTTCGCAAGCGCTGTATACCATGATCTTTGTCTTTACGGTCAGCTTGCGGTTACCCCAAACACGAGAGTTCAAACGGGACAGAATGACAGGTGCTCTGTCAATCCGCTTATCAATCTCCGTGTTTAGCGAGGGGTTATCCGAAATGGTAATGTGGTAAACAAAGTTATAATTGTGAGCATCGTTATGCGTCCAAAAGCGGTTAATCAGTAATCTCTCATTGTCTTGAATGTCAACATCCTCGATCGAACGGTTTATGATTACACGCATTTCGACATTCAATTTATGATATATATGAATAGAAGAGCGTTGCTGTAATTGTTTTTCACAAAAATAGAAATTTTCAGTAAAAAATTAATAACTTAAACAAAGTATGAACATTGAAGCTTCTTTGGGTAAAGCTGCAGCTCAACATTTTGAACATTTAGGTGAATCGAATATGTTTTACCTCGCATGAATTATGCCTTCAAAAGAAAATCTCATTGTGAAACAAAATAAGGTTTGGTGGCCACCGTTTTGTAGAACCTCTTGATAATTTGAGTAATCAAGTGCACAGATGAATAAAGCCATTTGCAGTTCATGATAGTGAAATCTACAATAAATCGGTCAAAGCGATAATGTGAAACTTGTTCATATTGTTGAGGTTCGAAACGCATTAGCGATAACTGCTAATCAGGATCTTTCGAATGATCTACAGAAGCGCCGAAAAGATCGAAGACCTCCATTGCGAACTCGTAATAGTTCAGGTTTCGGAAAGAAGGCACGGTCCGAGTGACATCTTTGAAAGTATGAGAGGATCGACAACGTCAGCCGCAATCGAACGTTATGCAATTCTTTGATGTCGGTCAAATGAGCCCTGAGTAGAGATACCTTGAATTGTACCACTTGTCACGAAATCGACTAAGAAATCAAATCAACGAGTCCGGTTGACCTCAGGGATGAATCTGGCGCAATGTTCAAATGGCTGTGAAACGCGAGGGGTTAACGTGGTTTTTTGATGGACCAATGAAACCAAAATGCAATAAGTGGCCAGATGTACGCCAGCTGCCACTTGTCGACCTGAAATGATCTGGCGTACTTATTTCCGGCCTCTCTCCCCACTGTATACAATATGACCTCATTGAAGGTGTCTGACGGTGGTTCGACTATATTAACTGTACTAGAACCCGTCATCTCACTATACTGAACAAATCCAGGCCGTTAGCGTAGATGTTTGTCATTATCGCATGTTAAGGATACACAACTAAATTATAATTCCAAGCGCGACAGACAGACAGAAGAGAGGGTCTATCTAAATAATCTTCTAATCATATCATTTAATCAGGGTATGAACAATATTTCATAATTTGTCTAAGCTTTGGCATCATGTAGAAAGTTGAGATTTAGCATGGGTAACGACCATCAGTGAAATAGCTGAATTGTTTAAAAATGTAACAAAATATTCATTTGCATGCTTTTTCGTCATTCACACCCCACGACCGGTTTCGTGCTGTTTGCACTCATCAGGTAGGGACAGTAAGATCAGTATCCGCATGCGCTTGTTTAAAAATGCCTTTTATGATTTTTGTTTTGTAGTAAACATATTAAACTTCTTTCACTAGTGGTTGTTTATCACGATACGAATAAAAACTCACAAGAAAGAATACGTTGATTGTGAAAATACACTTTTTCGAAATTGATTCGCAATCCGGCATGAATTACATAGAAGTTTGTCTGTGAATATTTGAATAACCACGATAAATATGATAATTATTCAAAATCCTAAATTAGAAAAACATTCGAAATTTCAAAATGGATCTAACTAACATATCCAAAGGTAAAGAGTTTTCCCAGATAAACAAAGAATAGTATTAGCTTTTAAGCTAACAAATGGTTAAGTTCGTCCATTTCGACACGAAGAATGTAGAGGGTGTTTATCTTAAAGAATTCTTGAAAATTGATCCCTAATGCGGGGGCGTTTGGATTGCAGATGACCGAAGTCGTGTCATGAAAATGAGTTAATTATAAAGATTAATGCACCATAATCCAAAATCTAAATAAAGCGAATTCCGTGGTACGTTTCTGTGTAAACTAAATCCAAATAATTTCATTTATTTTCTCTATAGTTAGAGTGATTCGGAAATTATACCCGTTTATCATATGATGTATAAGTCTATCAACAAGGGCAGGTCGCTCGAATAATAAACGTGTGTATTTAAATTCGAAGTGAATTATTTATGCAGATATCATTCATCAATGACTCTAAATCTTAAATAGCTGTAACATTTGTTATTTGGCACCTGTGGCAGTGATACGGAGGTTAGTATTTTACAGTCCATACGCCATTGCTAGTGGGTGTAATACAAATGACATGACAATTTCGCTAAATTTTATCTTTGCTGATATGATTGAAATTGTTTTTGATAAAGATGGTAGAAAATGTAAATCTCGTGATGCTTAATTCGGAAAAGTTGCTTCCAACTACGTGCTTGGAATTAGCCTTTCTAACAGATTCTTGAATGGCAAGACATGCTAAAATAACTGAACATTACTGTAAATGTAAAGTAATGACACAGTCAATTTAATTGAACAATCTACGGCATATATAGCGAACATGGCCAATACCATGACATTATTATCTCAAGAAATCACAAACCATTAACAGCACCGAATGACGGAATGTTTCTACTCATAATCATTTTGCTCTGACACGTTTTACTCGCGCGTATAAAGACACCTTTAGATGAATCACAAATATTAAAATGACATTTGGATTTAATCCGTGATGCTTTTTATTCACACATGTTGTGTGACTTTAATGCAACACGTACGTAAATATCCTAAATTGACAAACGTCATATCCGTTTCTTCATACTCGGGACTAGCGAAAATTTATTTTTGTGAATTTGAGTTAAATTTGAATCTACTTTGAATAGCATGGTTTAAAACGCCATACAATATGAGTGGGGTCCGACCAAATTAATCGAAAGACAAAGTAACTTACACTATGTGACCGAAACACTCTCACTGTGAGCTTTTTGAGTTTAAATAAATGTGTGTGTTTATGGCTTCGTGTCATTGGATAGAAGTTTGGTGAACATTGTAAAAAATAGAACTCAACTCATGCTTTTATGTCAACTGATGTCAAACGTTACTCTATTCCAAGAGATAGATTCGTATGGTTGTTTTACTCGAATAACCCATTCCTAATGTTTGGACAGCTTTGAATACCTTTAAATAATCATGATTCATAAAGATGTGTACTAGTACATAACGAAATGTTATTGTCGTTTTATATGAAAACATCTCATTCCGTTAATAAAGCAATCGAATATCCTTGACATGTGCTGCTAGCTTAATGAGATAATTGATTTTCTTTGATGCAAAACGACTTAACAGATTGCAAGGAGACCTTAGCTACGCCCTAAACAACTCTAATCAATTAGACTGTCAAAACGCTTCGAGTGCAGTTTAAGATTTCACCTGGAACCAGCATTGGCATTCGTGATAACCTTCAAGTAATTTACTTCCAAATCCATGAAAAGAGCATTTTCAAACCCAAATAATTCCATGTAATCTAATATCTATTCGAGGTAAATATTCACCATGACTTAATGCATAAGTTAACTCAATTTTTGCAACAATTGTGTCCCAAGTTAGTTCGATAGCTCATGTGCATAACCATGAATCGTTTATTCGGGTGACACCATTCGCTGACCAACTAAGTAAACTGAAGCTGACGAAACTTGCACAAAGGAAACTGCGAGCCGACCTCCTCCTCACATTCAAAATCCTTAACAGTGTTTCCCACCCTTTGGATATACTATTTCACCGACGAACATCCAGCAACAACCGCGGTCACAACTGTAAGTTGGAAATACACCGATCCAATCAGAACTGTCGCAGGTATTTTTATTCTGTGCGTATTTGTTTCGCTTGGAATTCCCTGCCAGCCAATTTGGTAAGCTCAAACACTTTTTATAAAAAACTATTTAGAAAAACGTCAATTATTTATTGTAGCTAAGCCATCACACGACTGACTTAAGTCCACACTTGCGGATTTCCTCTTCACACGAGCGCTTCCAAGATATCCTTGGGCGTCCGACCCGTCTCTTCCCGATTGGGTTCCATACCAGAGCATGACGCGTGATGTCATCATAAGGTTTTCGCAAGGTGTGCCCAACCCATCTCCACTTTCTTCTACTGATCTGCTGGGCAATCGGGTCCTCAGCAGCAATCTGTCACAGGTCTTGATTCCTTATCTTTTCTGGCCATTTTACCCCAATAATTCGACGAAGGCAATTATTGTGGAATGATTGCAAGCGGCCAGAAGACTTTGCTGTCACTCGCCAGGTTTCCGATCCATAGAGTAGCACGGATTTGACGTTGCTTTTGAATAAACGGAGTTTCGTGCGTTTTGATAGAACCTTCGACTCCCAAATGGGTTTCAAAGCTATGAACGCGTATCTTGCTTTGCCGATTCTGGCGACTATGTCTTCGTCCGTGCCACCACTTATTGAAACAATGCTGCCGAGGTAGACGAATTGCGTGATGTCTTTGACTGCTTTACCATTGATGGTGATTGATGGGTGCTCATCAGTTAGCACACGGAGGACTTCTGTTTTTTTCGGTATTCACGCGTAGTCCTGCATATGAAGCAAAGTGTGCTAGTCTATCGGTTTTTCTCTGAAGACGTTGGGGGTCACGTGATATCAAGCAGACATCATCAGCGTATTCCAGATCCTCCAAATGCTCGGATTCCTTCCAATCGATACCATTCCTCTCACCCTTTACTGTCTGTTTCATTATCCAGTCTATTAACAACAGAAAAATCATTGGGGACTACAGGCATCCCTGACGAACGCCAGTCTCAACTGCAAATGGATCGGTCAGTCTTCCGTTGTGAATTACCTGACAGGAGGCACCTTCATACAGCTGCTTTATGATGTCAATGTACAGCGGTGGGACCCCATAGTGTGGCAAAAGCTTCCATATGAATTCGCGGTCCACACTGTCGAAGGCTTTCTCAAAATCTATGAAGTTGAGGCAGAGATGCGATTGCCATTCAATGCTTTGTTCAATTATTATGTGGATCTGAGGCTATGCAAAAACTGGCGAGGTATCATGCTGCTCTCAGTCCCTAGTAAAGTACTTACAAGCCATCACACGATGGACCCATCAATCATCATAAGAATTCCCATGTGAATCTTAAATTGCTTTTATCTGCTCCAAAACATGTCATATCGTTTTAGATATCTGTCTGCAGTTTGTATAAAATTACACAATCTTTGACACGTACTTAACATATCTGCTTAAATATCCATCATCCAACACTCTTATCGACAAACGCACAATGCCTGACATAAAAGTTACCCGAATTAATCGAGCTTTATGAAAAATATTCACCACTCCTGATATCCGTAAAGGAAACCTAGTCCAATCAGCGATATTCTGCGGAGAAAATTTCCATTCCAAACATGTTTCTTTTCCGCTGTGATCGTATGGACCGTGGAGGAGGAGGTGTTACTATTTACTGTGAGCAACACCTCACGTTCAGATAAATCTGACAACATTTTTGTTACTGGAACACACTGTGGTGTATACCTGAATTCGCAATGGATGAAAACTGTATTGTGGGAGTCTCATATAATGCGCCCATGCAATATTCTCACCACTCTGATCTTTTCAAACAGTCTCTTAGTTGTAGCAAGAACTTATTGACATGAAAATTGGATTAACTACTTCTATGTACAAAGGCGAGAACCGATCCGGTGTGTCTAAGTACAGACCAGTCAAATTGTTTCCAGCTGTCCCTAAACTTCTCTAACGATTTGCAGCTGATGAACTTATCAAACGTTAGGAACAAAATAAGGTTCTCGACATCGCACAGCACGGATTCAGGGCAAGGCACTCCTGTCTCAACAACCTACTCATAACTTTTGATAACTGGAGTCGAGCCTTGGATAATGGATACCATATCCATACTTGTTACTTGGATATGTCTAAAGCCCTTGACCGTGTTAACCACAACATATTGCTACAGAAATTTGAGCAGCTCAGATTGGGTGCCCGATTATTAGCCTGGATACAGGATTACTTGGAAGGTAGAGTCATCTGGGCTAGAGTGGATGGGGCACTATTCAGCCCAGTAGAATTTACAAGTGGCCTACCTCAACGCTCAGTCTTGGGGCCGATACTCTTCCTGGTGTACGCGAACGATATACCTGGAATCGTACGCAGTGAAGTGATTTTATTTGTGGATGACATCAAACTCTGGACTAGAGTGCGCATCATGGAAGATTGCTAACGTCTACTCAAAGATCTTTATGCTCTTCATACGTGGTCCTTAAGAAATCGTTTACTATTCAAAATCAAAACGTCGGAAAATCTTTCGAATTCACTTACGTTATGGGATCTCAGCAACTTTCATGTGTTACGCAAGAGAAAGACCTGGGTGCGTGGATTAGCAGTAAACTAAAGTCTTCACGTCAGTGTTCTATGGTATATACAAAGTCCTCCCAAGTCGTTGCACTGCTTAGAAAGATCTTCTACAGTTTCACAAAGCAGATACTACCACGGATAATTAACACCTATATCCGGCCAACAATGGAGTACGCTGTTCAAGCATGGTCCCCACGGTTACTAAAGGACATAAAAGAAGAAGAGAAAGAATAAAATAGCTTTATTTTTCAATACGTTTTCAACTATTAATAATTTAACTACACCAATTTCCAGAGTACAATGTGAGAACAGATGATAAAATTTATATTTTTATGGAAAATTTTGAATTGCCCTTCAAATTTTCAAATCCGAAACACCTTCACATTTGTCGACCAGCGACATCAAACGTTGTAATGGTAATCGACGAAATTTCAGCCAGCGAGATTTTTTTCCAATCGTGCTTTTATAGTATTTATTTGAAATATAAAAAGTGCATCGCATTTAAATCGTGCGAGGCGTATCATATTCTTGGTTTATATAAAAAAACATATTTAAAAAAAATTAACAACAAATCAGTATTTAATGGTAGAAAAAAGAAAAATGTGTGGAAAATGAATTTTAAGCACGGTCGATTTAAAGACCGCTGCAAAGCGTATACCACCGCGCTACAAAACTGGTGACCGGTCTATACAACAGGCCATACGAGGAGAGGATTGCAACTGTAAACTGTTTGACTTTTCGTACCGTCGTCTCAGGGGTGACTTGATCCTGCTGTTCAACATTCTGCATACTGTGAATCACCCACTTGAACATCTGTTTCATCGGCAAGAAGCACGTGGTAGCAGATCGCATGCCTACAAATGAAATATTCAACGCTCTAGCTCAAATTGTCGAAGGTTCTTCTTTGTTGTCATTTGTGCATCAAGCCTGAACAGGCTTAAAGTGGAACTTGACAAGTATATGTTGACCAAATCCAATCTCGCACCCCAGTACATAAGCTGCTTTCTTATACTGAAGAAACATCTTAGTTTTTTATGCATTCCCGATATTTTTAATCTGTGGTTATTGTAAATTATTTTTTAGACCATTAAAACTTTGGATTACTTTGAACGTGGAAACAGCGTCAGCAATAAAAATCTAGCAGAAGACAAAATTCTTCAAAATACAAAGTTGAGTAGAATAGCGAAATGAATAACGAGACACCGGCTACCGATTTTCCTCGAGGCCGAATCCTAGGAGCATATCCTTTAAACCATTCCGACAATGACAACCCTGGAATCGACGTTCAATTCAATATTTTAAACCACCCATCTAAATAGTCATATCACAACGAACGCCGTGACTGTCAGCTTCGGTATTTAGCTCATCTTTAGTGATGATCGAGTCTGTTTTCGTTATGTATTTCGGCCGTGTTTGCAATATTTCACAAAATATCAGCTTTCAGCTGTCTTTTTCTTTTCACCCCGCTTAATTGGTTGTTGTTTATCTTTATATTGAAGGATAATTAACCAAATGTGCATTCGCATTCATTTCCATCATACACATTTGCGTTGTCGAACGCCACATTTAAAGATTCCTGCTGTTGGATGTGCTAGCGGGATGGGGTTATGTGTATCTTCGAAGGGTTAGTTATTGCTTGTCACATTCGACCAGAACACTTCACATTCACAACAAAGATGTTGTTGTTGTTGGCCTCCTTCGGTCGATGTCGACCATGGATGTACATCACAATCGCGTGAATGTTCAGGTTTTGCAGCTTTTTGAGTGACTAAACAGTCCGATTCGGGAGGAACAATCTTTCCGCAGCGCTGGCAACAAAACTCAGAACTTGGTTGTATTGCTTCAGTAGCACGTCGGCGGCGTGATCTGCGTTCAGCCGCCAAGAGCTGTATCTGCTCCTCCCCAGCATGCAGACGACGCTTTACACAGTGACTCCAATGTGAGCGGTCAAGAGCAAGTTCTTCCCAACTCACCGGGTCAATGCCAAGAGCTTTCATATCTCTTTTGCAAATGTCTTTGTACCGCAAGTGCGGTCTTCCCAATGGTCGACTTCCTAGTTGCAACTCACCATAGAGTAGATCTTTCGGAATACGACCATTTTCCATTCTATAGACATGACCAAGCCAGCGCAGGCGGCGCTGTCGCAATAAAGTGAACATGCTCAGTAGACCAGCTTTTGAAAGCACTTCAGTATTAGTTACTCTGTCCATCCACGATATGTTCAAGATACGACGGATGCTTCGTAGATGGAAAGCATTCAGCTTCCGTTCGTGTCTTGCGTGGGTGGTCCAGGTTTTACTGCCGTACAGTAAAGCATTTAGTACGCAGGCGCTGTACACCATCATCTTCGTCTTTACAGTCAGCTTGCGGTTACCCCAAACACGAGAGTTCAAACGGGACAGAATGACAGCTGCTCTGCCAATCCGCTTATCAATCTCCGTGTCTAGCGAGAGGTTATCCGCAATGGTTGAACCAAGGTATGTGAACTGATGTACTGATTCAAGCTGACAGTTTCAACAGTTATGATGGGAGGCGATACAGTCCCTTGGCCAAGGACTTTGGTCTTGCTCATGCTGATTGTTAGACCAAAGTCTTTGCATGCCGACGAAAAACAGTCCATTAGAGACTGAAGGTGCTCCTGGGAGTGAGCAATAAAGGCTGCATAGTCGGCAAACAGCAGGTACGGATAGCCATTTCGTGCTTGGTTTGTGCTCTCAACCGGTTTAGGTTGAAAAGCTTGCTATCACTTTCGCGTGCGTAGGTAAATACCTTCTGTTCTCGTCCTGAAAGCGTACTTCAGAAGCAGAGCAAAGAAAATGCCGAACAGCGTGGGAGCCAGAACACACCCTTGTTTGACGCCTCGGCGAATTTCAAAGACTTCTGAGCTGAAACCGTTAAAATGGACTGAGCCCTTCATGCCTGAGTGGAACGAAATAACGAGCTTTAGCAGTCTTGGTGGGCAGCCTATCAAATTAAGCATTTTGAAAAGACCCTCCCTGCTGACGTAGTCGAATGCCTTCGTTAATCAATAAATAAAAACAGCGTATAATGGCATACGCTGTTCCCGACACTTTTCTTGAAGTTGTCTCAGGGAGAAGATCATGTCAACGGTTGATATTCCCTTTCGGAAGCCACATTGAGATTCGGAGTTAATTCTATCAGCTAAAACTTGCAGCCGGGTCTGTAAGACTTTAGCAAACAATTTGCCTACAACATTCAGAAGGGAGATTCCTCTGTAATTGTTGCAGTCGCCCCTATCTCCTTTATTCTTGAATAGCGTGATGATCTTTGTGTCTCGCATCTCTTGTGGGACACACTCCTCCTTCCAGCACTGAAGAAGCAAATGGTGAAGCGGTTGTAATAATGCTGCCCTACCGCATTTGATGAGCTCAGGTGGAATTCCGTCGTCACCAGGGGCCTTCCCATTCGCTAACCGGTCGATTGCTCTATTGAGCTCATCCAGAGTAGGGGAAGTATCTAGATATTCAATAGTCGGCAACCGCTCGACATTTTCAAATACATGTGGTAAAACCGTACTGTCTCTAGAGTAGAGAGAGGAGAAGTGTTCTACCCATCTTTCCATCTGCTGAGTTTTGTCCACAATCGGGTCACCAGATACAGACTTAATGGGACCCGTTTTAAGTTTGTTTGGACCAATGGCTCTCTTGATCCCATCATAGATGCCGTGAAAATTTCCAGCTTTTTAGATACCGAGGCTAATTTCTGTCCAATAGTCATTTGCACATCGCCTTGCAGTCTGTTGGACCTTATTTCTGGCTGCTCTTAAAAGTCGTAAGTTTTCATCTGTTGGCATACCTTTGAACCTCAAGAATGCTGACCGTTTCTCATCCAACACAGCACTCATCTCAGAAGCTTTTGCTTCGAACCAGTCGCTCGTTTGAGTTTTCTTCGGACCGAAAGTGGAAAGTGCGACTCGGCATATGAGGCTTTTAATCGATTCCCAGTTCTCTGAAGCCAATTCAAGTGAGGTTGTCTTGCTGATTTCGGCTGTGAAGGCTTTTGCAAATCGCGCAGCTAGATTAGGTTCGCACATGCGGGTGACGTCAATCCTAGGCTTACCAGACAATTTGGTGCGGTGAAATCTCGTGTCGGAAAGCTTCAGTTTTGCACAGACCAGTGAATGATAAGTGTCACAGTCTGCGCTTTGATATGATCTGGTGAGAAGTACGCTTCCTATATTAGTGCGCCTAACAAGAATAAGATCAAGCTGGTGCCAGTGCTTAGAGCGAGTATGTTTCCAAGAGACCTTAAGCTGTGGTTTTGTTTGAAAGAAAGTGTTACTAACACAGATACTGAACTATGTGCATAATTCTAAAAGGCGTAGTCCATTTTCATCGGTTTTACCTACACCGAATCTCCCGAGACAGTTTTGCCAAGATTCGTAATCCGCACCAGCTCTAGCATTGAAATCACCCAATACCACTACACAGTTTCTTTGTGGCACGTTTTTAAGGACTGTTGCGAGGTTGTAATAAAAAGCGTCTTTTTCAGTAGTCGTCGCAGAGAGCGTCGGCGCATAAACGTTTACCAACGTAATGGTACCAGTAATGCACCTCAGATTTAGAGTCCAAATCCGTTCGCTCCCGCTGCTGCTCGGTTCTGTTGCTTTTAGAAGGTCGTTTCGAATGGCAAACCCAACTCCATGCAGTCGAGGCTCATCAGAACCCCTTCCTTTCCAAAAAACGTGTAATCTCTTTCTGTTAGCTTACCAGTGTCTGGTAATCGCGTCTCTTGTAGGGCTGCCACGTCGACATTTAGTCTCTTTAACTCATTGTTAATCACAGCAGATTTTCTTACGCCTCTGATATTCGAGAAGTCGTCATGAAATCCTGGAAGCATGGACCGGACGTTCCAGGTTCCCAGTTTCAGAAATGACATTTGTTTTTTAGTAGTTGGTTTCGCTGGTGCGGAAAAAACAGTCTGCTTGTCGGTTGATTCCTAATCCCCATGCACCCAATGAGGATAGCAGACCGTGGCGAGACGGCACCATATTGGCTGGGGGCTGCCCAGCTTGAGGCGGGCGGTAGCCGTCCAATGAGACCTGAAAGTCTCTCCCACCGTCGAAAGCAGCCCCAGGCGCTGAGCTCTACGCCAATCGAGCCATAGCTTTTAACCGGTATCTGCTGCTTCCCGTGTTATTATCCGCAGAAGCGGAATGGAGTGTCCTCTCCATTGGTGCGTTGTGATGTACGCCAGGGCAGTTCAAAGTGGAGAACTAGCTGTTGCCCATGCAGCAAGTGCTCCCTCTCCACGGCACCACCGGAACCAAAGGAACAGCTAGGCTGATACGTTTGGACAACGATGCCGTCGCAGAAGTTGGCAGGGCGAAGTTGTAAAGAACTTCGGACTGCCTAACGGGACTCCGGCTACGGATTTTTCCTCGAGGTTGACTCCTGAAGCCTTTTCAATGATTGGATGTAGCCACAAGGCAGTGGAGGTTTGAGATAAGGGTTTTCCTTCCCCAGGTGGACCGCCTTCATGGACTTACGAGCTCACCCAGCCCAAAGCATGCTGGTTTTGAGGCGCCAGTCAGCCGCGTTCGCCCTTTCTCCTGTCAGTAGAAGCAGTTCCGTTGGGTCACACAGGACCCCGCGTGCAAGCCAGGAGCTGGATTTGGTTGTCAGAGGCTATAAGAGACGTGTGCCATTGGAGCATTTTTGGAATTGGGAGCTTATCCCCAAAACCGCCCCAGCTTTGACAACCTTGGAACCAGTATATGTACCGCCGAAGCGGGTACGGAGAGGCGGGCGGTAGGCGTCCAATGAGACCTGAAAGTCTCTCCCACCGTCGGAGATGAGCTATAAGCTAATAAAATCGCTCACATCTCCCAGCCAAGCTTAGAGACATTCATCCATTGCACGTTATAGAGAACTGTCCCTGTTGTTGTTCACTATTTCACGTACATACACATCAACAAAGGTTTGCCTTTATGACGTGTGGAGTGTAAGCAAAAAGAGTCAATAGGCCCTGAAAAATGAGTGAATAATATACAGGTTGACGTCGAAGCTACTTATTTCAGGTGAGGAGACCTGTCTCCCAGCTTCTTAGCCTTAGAGATATAGTTCAAAATCGTGTTCAGAGGCAGTGTGCAGTGGTAGGTAACATGTTTGTTTAATCGTGTATGTCGTTATGGTATGATGGTATGAAAGCACAAGCCTGATCCAGGCAAAGTGCCGCACAGTCAGAGACTGCACGTGGGCTAAGATACTGTCAGGTTGCCCAGGCATTAACAGATCTGAGAAATAGAGAAAAAGATGGTAGTGAGACTCCAGCGTGTTTCAGCATGCAGCTCATTACCCGTGGCCAATCAATTTAGCACGGTGTTAACCGCACAGCACAGAAGTATTGAACGATTGCACATCCGTGCAAACAACAAAAATGTACCTATATCCAATATGCACTAGAGAGCATAGAGTAAAATCAATCCGGGTTTGGTCATTAAGACCATCGAGTGTAATGCAGTAGATTTCAATTTCCTACTTGCGAGTGATAAGTTCACGACACTGCGCTTTCTGCAGTATTGTTTCTCATTCACTTTGTACTTTTCTCACAATATCCAACGCCAATTTCACGCTGGTCTATTACTTCAATGGTTGCGTCAATCGCAAGTTGTGAGATTTCTAATTTATATGTAACCGCCTAATCGTTTCGCTCGTCGTTATTTCATTTTATTTTTGATTTCAAATATCAGACCATTAATTTTCATAATATTAATTACAGAAAGCAGTGTAACGTAACCACACATTGAATACAACGAACAACTTGGAAATGGTTATTGGGGAATTTTATTCAATTTCTAGCGTTCACCATTGGATGGATTTCCAGCTCCACCCTTACTTAAGGGAAGAAAATCATTCGTGTAACAGTTATGGGCCATTCTGTGTTACTTTCAACGATAATTCGAGCTTTCTTTCTGCTCGGTACTTTGCTTAATTTCACCATTTTCGCTACCTTGTTCGAGGCTGATCTGGGTTCCTTGTGGGTCGCCACGCTCGTCCGTCTCCTACAATTCTCCGCTGGTTATATTTCCTTGACTGGCTTAATGTACGATTTGATCGAATGGACCCCGTTGACTACCGTTCCATGGTTTGATCGCATTTCGTGTTTCGTGACGGCATCTGGATTGCAATATTGGTTGGGTCATATCTTATACATACAAACCCTGATTGGTATGTTCGTGAATAGATTGATTGCCGTATTCTTCTCACTACAATACAATTCTCATCAAGTAGCTTGTACGGCGGTCAATCTTGTGTATATCGGCTTGATGACCTTACTCCTCATTCCACCCATGGCTCTTGACAGGCAATTCGTCAATGGAACTTGTATCGTCGGTTTCCCGCTAGACGCACATTTGAATGCGATTGTCAAGTCGTTCAGAGCCCCGGTATGGGTCACTCTCATGCATTTCTTACCCGTGGTTGTCACACTAGTCACTCACACGTTAATGTATTTCAAACTGAAAAAGATGGATCGTAAATCATTGAATCATTACAGTTCTCCAAATAACTCGGCAAAATATAGAATAACTTTAAGAAAACTATTCAAGTATTCTGCAATATGCTCGGTGGTATTTTGGACACTTTATGGTACGGATTCGGCATTGTGGTTCCTTGATTATTTTGATATTGCATCATATACTAACGGATCGATTATTCAACAACTTGGTTTGATTCTGTTATCGACGTTGATGTGCTTGAACCCGGGTGCCATGTTTTCTATGAACAGGAATGTACGCAATCACATGAGCAAACTTTTCAAGCGAATATTCAAGCGAAACTCAACTGGATAGTGGAGAGACACTGGTGAATGTGTTTGTGAATAACTGCTAAACGTCATTTCATTTGAAATTATCTAAACGTGCATTATATGGTGAGCCCGTCCCGATTGCGAAAAATAAGATGTTTTAAATAGTTCGGCGTTTCGACACATCTATTGAACTTCTTATTTTCTAATTTCCGATATATTGTGATGTAAAGGCATGCACCTAAAAGTGTTTTAATGTCTTACAAAAATATGTTGTAACAAATAACGGACAACAAAACATCCCAGTAACTATTGTATTTCAAATTGTGATTCGAAATATGGCGCTAGAAATGAGATGAAAGTCAACTATTTGGACAATACTTAGTAAGATGACACAAAAGCTGATTAAAACGAAATCGGACGGATATTTTTATTGAATCAGGCAAGTTAAATCGTCTCTATCGTAATGCATCTTTGATAACCCGGTTGCTAATCAATCGCATTGAACATAAAATGTAAACAACAACACATTACTTTAAACAACATCTCCATTTAATTCATAGGGAGGAATGATTCATCACGTCCTTTTTAAGTCATTGAAATAACTGATCGAACAATACAACGCAATCTAATCGCACACAGCATGCGCAATTTAAGCGGAATATGTCGATCGATTTATAAAATACTGTTGTAATTAAGTTAAACAGTGTGCCACGAAACTGCGAAAGTAGAAGGACTCGATATATGAGAGAAATTGCAATCTCAAATATCTTCTCTCCACAACGAAAGCTCCAAATAAAAACCACACGCAAGCCATAACCAATATAAAAACGTTCCTATTTTCATCGCCTCAAAAATCAGAAAAATGTTTGTGATTCTGGATGATAGGAACGTGCTTCTCTACTAATGATGCGTTTGATACTAGCTCACGAGAAAAATTTAAAGAAAAACTGAGTGACCAAAAGGTGGTTATCAGGCCGCAGCTTATTTTTTTAGATTCGTTGCATGCAAAGTGTTTCACAAGTTGGAACGAAATTTATCTGCAATCGGTTAGAATAGTTTAAGGGTAACGTATTGCTTCTGAGACAGAAGCTTGTTCTAATAGTGCTTGTGTGTCAGAAGCTATTATACCTACAAGATTGGTTCCGCCCAAATTTCCATCAATTGCTATTGGAAAAGGTTGCTGCTGGTCTACTGAGTCAATACGACAAAAGTTCTATAGTTATTCAGCCAATGCTTCGAATAATTTGGATGAAACAGATTATTAACCTACATGCTTTCAGCCAAAGGCCCACAAACGTAGCTGGAAAGAACACTAGTCCATCGAATATGAAGAATATACAGCGTCAGTGTACTACAACAAGTTAAAATTTGAATTCCTATTCCATGTTTTAAAGCAGATCACATATCTTAGAAGTTTCATATATCAACAAAAGAACCCAAGAAGTTACCGTGTACAACCGAGAACCTTTGTCAAATCAACATTTACATGGAGCAAAAATAAATCTGAAATTGCTGTTAGAACACTTTGAACCCTTGAAATAGCACAACAAATTTTACGCAAGCAAGTCACAATACCCTAGGACAAAGTCAACAAAAGAGACAATGCCATTATGGTTTGCAGTATAACCAGCGCCCAAAGTGAAATACAATATACGAGTCAAAGCGGAACAAGTCTACACGCTCATCAAACAGACGTCAAAGTCATCAACATAACTCCCCATTGTGGCTGCACGCCAAGGAATTTAGACACTAGTTCAACTGCAAACAAACCAGATAAATCCGTAAAGCACGCCATACGACTGCACAATCGATCAACGAGCATATCAAATTTCAGACCATACGATAAACGTACGATAACGCAACCGGACTACCAACCGATCCGATTGGATGATCCAAAACACATTGATCAAAACCGCCTGATTCATAATATGAAGTTAGAATCAACCGATCAGTGATAATAAACCTCGACAGAAATAAATAAAAACAATCTGGTACAATGATTACAAGCACCCCGCAATGGTTGTGAATGCCATCTAACGCGTTAATGGAACACATTTAAATTACTTTGCAAGCTCAGTAAAAACCAATCTCTTGCCAATTACATATTATACTAAAATCGATTCAAACTTGGCGGCACCTCATTTCGTGCATCTTCACTTGATGTGCGTGAACAGAAGCTAATCGTTGTTGGATTGTGTTGTGCGTTGACATAATGGAAAAACAGGAAATAAAGCATAAAAAATGAAGTCAGTGCTATTATTTACCAAAGTTTCCGTGAGGTATCATGCTAGTTGCAGTCTAAATTGAATGATACTCTCAAGAAAGTGACCTACCAGATCACATTTGCCGGTAACAACAGCTATCTTTGAATAAAAATTCACAAATCGAAAGACCACACATTATCGAGATTCCTCAGAATTTTCACAGCTCGTCCATCAGATAGCCGCCCCCAAAAGCCTAATAAACAGCGTGACTTAAATGATTAACTTTCGAGAGTAGTTAACGGGTCTTGGTTGAATTACCATGATTGATTCTGCATTAATTTTCTCTAGTAAGCACAGACCGAGTCAAAAATAAATTGGATGCTAGCATGAAAAATGTTGTCCCCAAATTTGAAATGCTGGACAGTGAAATTCATTGAACTTTTGCTCCCTGCATTAATAACAAGAGTTGAGGTGTTTTCTTGTTGGACGTGAGGACAGACGAACAATAGGAGTTTGCATTTTTATTATTTCTCATTAGCTTGTAAACTGAAAACATTTTTTCATTTCATTAGTGATCTTGAAGCTGTGCGGCATTTTAATAACGCAATCTAAGCCAAAGCCTGGTGGTTTTAGGCTCACGGAATTTGCTCTTCCGTTTTCGTGATTATAGAGAAAACCGCATGAAAGGCAGCATTTGATAAATTTTATTGGTTCAATCATTAATGTTTCCGTAAATATATTTTTGTTTCCCAAACAAGCCAATGAGACTCACATAGTCAGTGATTATCTCCGGTTGCCTTGTAGTGAACCAAAAACCCTACACAGTAGAACAAAATGAAACCAGCTCACTAAGTGTACAAACAAGCAAGATTCTAATGAATGATCCAATGTAGTCCAACGATAGCAAGGCAAATCCACAGAGGAAAATTCAGTAAACGGAATGTTGTAAGATCCGTCAACCACAATTCCCACTCGGAGCAACACACAAATCTCACGATCACGGTAGAAGACGAAATCCAAAAACTCAAAATTCTATTAAACGCCTAAATTTTTTGATAACATTTATTCGTATACGGGCAAGTAATAAATTAAACAAATAACTATACAACGTCAAATAGTAATGTAAAATATGGAAAGAAACAGAATGAAGGCAACTTACAACATACTTTTCACGACGCTGCAAGGATGATATGACTTCACTCATTAAATAGGGTGCTAGTCTGTCACAATTATTTTATCAAATATTATCGGTAACTATTTTACACCTGTGTATGAATGGGAAAAGATTTTCTCAGAATTCCATCCGTGAATTTAATGTTGTACGTTGGCATTCCGCCGAAGAGTTTCTTTTCCGTACTGTTGGTGTGAAGCGTGAAATAAATTTTCGATATGCCCACACTTTTTCTTCCTTACTTGATTCTACTGTTCACCTGCTATTTTTGTTGCCTCCTTTTTAAAGACTTTGGAAAGATCAGATGATGAATCAAACTTATTTTACCAGCTACTTTGATTTTGTCAAAAGACATTTTTGAAACAGTTCCGAAGCAACACATTTCAGTATCATACT
Source organism: Atriophallophorus winterbourni (assembly GCA_013407085.1). NCBI lineage: Eukaryota > Metazoa > Platyhelminthes > Trematoda > Plagiorchiida > Microphallidae > Atriophallophorus > Atriophallophorus winterbourni. The sequence continues at coordinate 18,129 of JACCGJ010010289.1, forward strand.
CATTTACACTCGCCACAGACCCCACAGTGGCCAAGGTTGATACACAAAACATAACCACTCAGATAGACTTATAATCGGAAATATTTCATCCCATTCACTTAGGATATGTCAAAAAGAGTTTGCACAAACTGTGGTCAAATTGTTTTGTCAACAAATGATGCATTATTTTCAAAAAATTAATAATCAAGTTGTGTTTGAAAGCCACTTTTGGGTAAGATTGGTACGACAGACCTGACCAAACACGTGCAACCAACGCGAATCCGGTCGTGGGATGTATGTGATGGATATGGGTGAAAATATTCATCTTTCGCGATCATGTGTGCAACCCCATTTACAGTTGTTTTGACACATGCGATTGAACAGGTTGTTCGTACCAAACTAACGCAAACGTGCATTACAAACACAACTTGTTTACCATTTTCCATCTTTTTAAGGCATGTGAATTCTGATCTTATTGTCGCACGAAACCGGTCGTGCGGGGTGGTAATGAAAATGCATGCAAATGAATAAGAAAATAATATTTTCGTACCTTTCCCAGTTAAATCAACTGTCATCAATCTGTTTATTAATCTGATAACGGAATCATTTTAACTATGATTTTGGGGACTGGGGAAAATTTGATGGTAATAGACCGTATTGCCAAGCCATATAACAATTGTATAATTCCCAACAGCAGTAGTAGTTTATCATATTAAAACATTCAGATCAACTTGAATACTCGTTAAAATCAATTTTCCAAGCATACTCCGCAGGTATCGAATTGATTTGACTGCTAGTATTTTTGGAATATTTGTAGCTCGGGTCGTTGTTGTAGCTTACTTGAATTTGTTCTCCGAGCTTGTTGAGTTTGCATCGGACGTTTCGTTGCCAGGCTAGGCAACATCTTCAGCGATTGTTGGCAAAATGACTGTTCTAAGTGGCACTGACGATTGTGTTTGGACGGCCGACCATTGGTCACGTGATCACATGTGATTGGATGCTTTTTCGGTTCTTCGTCTCAGTCGCATCCGTGCGTAGATGTCGTCCAAGATCACATGTTCGTTGATCGATCGTTCACCGGAGTGCCAGGCTTCGATGAACTCTCGTGCTGCTTTGTTATTAGCTCGGCTCAAGATGTGGCAGTTATGCCAGTCCATCTCGGGATTTTCGTTGTCGACGTGCGTTGAGATGAGAGACTTGGTGTCGTGACGTCGTACTGCTAGTTGATGCTCATGGATTCGAGATTTTAGTTTTCGACCGGTTTGCCCGATGTAGTGTTTGTCACAGTGCTTGCACTGTATTTTGTACACCACGTTTGCGTTATCATCTTTGGATATTACATCTTTCACCTTTGCGAGCACGTTACGTAGGGTTGTTGTTGGTTTGTGGGCGATAAAAATACCGTGAGGTCGTAGGAGTCTTGATGTCATTTCCGAGATGTCTTTGACGTATGGTAACGCCGCGTTGCATAACATCAGTCTGGTCTCGCCTAGGGCGTGTCGTTAGGCATCTACGGATAAAGTTCTTCGGGTAAGAGTTCTTCTGGAATAGCTTGTATAGATATTGTACTTCCTTTTTTGCAGTGTGAGCGTGCTGCAGTGTGTTCTAGCGCGTTGAAACAACGTCCGAACGCAGCTTTTCTTGTGTGCTGTTGGGTGGTTACTTTTGAAGTTCAAGATATGGTCGGTGTGACTCTGCTTCCTATAGACATTGGTTAGTAGTTCTCCGTTACTAAGTCTGGTGACTTGCACGTCTAAGAATGGTAATTGACCGCTTGTTTCTTTTTCCATTGTGAACTGTATACCATTGAATACACAGTTGAGTAATCGTGAAGTTTCCTCAAGTCTTGATCGTTTAATAATCACGACGGTATCGTCTACGTAGAGTACCCATAGGGTGGGTTGTATCCTCTCACGCGCTCATTCAATCTCAGCCTACATGAAGGAAAAATACCACCGCATTAGAAAGCACACTTTTTCTACCGATTGCTAACAAAACTGTTTGAAACTGAAAAGTTCATGAATAAGGAGATAGTCTTTAGTATTTTGTGTTCAATAGTGCAAGTGAACATAGTAAATTTCGAAAGCAATACCGCTGAACAATCCATTCACACATCTATACACGTACGTCTGATTGGGATATTGTTCCAGCCTCATTCAGCTATGGATTATCGTCAATTTAAAAGTTCACGTGCATGTTAATGCTGCCAACACATTTTCAACTCCTTTGTATGTGTTTGTGCTGTTATTACTTATAAGTTTTAAACCCTGTGAGTTTCTCGGGTTGAATACATTACTTTATAATAAACATATTTAGTATAGTATTTTACATTCCTTTCCGTTAGAAACACTGAGATATTTCTACGGATAATGTCTAGAGATCGTATATTATACTACAAACTTCCGGTGCTCCGTCTCCAATGTTTTTATATGATTTATAATTGTAAGATTATTCATATATCGAGATAATAACATATCACGAAACATTTTCAGGCGGACTATTTCCGTTTTTCCAGTTACCACCAACTTGTTTCTTAATTCGTGAAATCAAATGTGAAGCATATTCATTGGGGTGCGATAGGCGGCATCTAATGAGGTAAATTTGTTATTTTGTGGTTTATACTATTTATGGAGGCGGTAGCCGTTCAGACACAGAAATATATGGAGTGGAAAGGCTACCTATGTAAATCTCTAAATTAATGGAACACATTGTGACTGTGCGCATAAGAGAAAATTTTGAAAACCAAAATATTTTGACCGCAGCACAACACGGTTTTCGGAGAAATCGTTGCTGTTTATCTAACCTTCTTACAACGTTCGAGGATTGGACTACGGCACTAGACGATGGGTAAAATGTACATGCATGCTTCATCGACATTTCAAAAGCTTTCGATGAAATCGACCATGACATTTTAATCAAAATGCGCGAAGCTTATGAAATAACGAATATGTTGCTGAATTGGATAAGCGACTATCTTACTGATAGACACGTCCAAGTTCGTGGTGGCGCATCCTTTCTAGAAAAATAGCCATCACAATTGGAGTTCCGCAAGGCTCGGTGCTTGGAACTCGTTCGTTTTTGGTGTATATGAAAGATATAGTGGAGGATATTGGATGTACCTTGATACTGTTTACCGATTATATTAAAATATGGAACTTAACAGGCCTGCTAATTACTGTATGGCATTAAAACGGGATCTGTGCATTTACTTCGTTGGTCCCAGTCAAATGGGTTACAATTTAACCCCGCGAAATGTAAAATACTGCGGCTTGGAAAATCTCTGCAAGCATATCAGCTTGGCACTAAAGATCTGGTCTGCACAACCGCAGAAAAAGTTTTCGGTATCTGGGTGTCGTTTAAGCGTAAGCCTTGACATCGTTGCCGGACAGTGTATAATAAAGCCTTCCGTATCTTGAGTCTTCTAAAAAGGTTATTCAGGATTTTCACGCTCAAAACTTTGCCCCGGTTATTTAATAGGTATGTACTCCTGTTATTGAACATTTCATCCAAGCCTGGGCACCATGGCGGAGGAAGGATATCGAACTACTTAACAGGATTTATCCTCGTGTTACAAAGTTGCTCACTCATTACAGAAATTTGCCTTTCAAAGAGCGAAAATTAAAACTAAATCTTCACGATTTTACCCAACGAGGAATACTGAGTGACCTCTTGTTGGCATTCAAAATCTTGCATTCTGGAAACCTTAAACCTTTAAACACTTTCTAAAGCCCAAAGATCTTACTCGAACACGAAAACATTCAAAGGATTTTAGCATTCCGCATTCTCGATTGGATGTTCGTCGTATTTTTTTCTCGTTAAGAATTTGTTCCACTTGGAACATTTGGCCAGAAGAAATCACTCGCTCGTAATCTGTTGCGGCTTTCGCTTCTAAACTGGATAAGTATATGACGAACCATTCGGTATGTGACTTTCCCTATTGATGTTTGGAAGATTTTATAATTTTACTCGATATATATCGTCAGCTTACGGTTATCGTTAAGCTTACTGCTTTTGTACCATAAACATTTATGATTTCGGAGTTCTGATTTATATTTCGTGGCGTTAGACACGAGACGCTGATCCCGTCAAAGAATGTTGTTCATGATTTATAGCAAAAGTGTGCTCAAAATAGTTGCAAGTTGGATTTACTACACAGTAAACATGATGCGTTTATGTTGCTTGGTATGAGAGAACGCGCTCAATTTAGCTATGCGTCTCTAGATTTAAAGTATAATTGCAAATGGTATACTGTGATGCGCGAACATTAAAAAAATGTTGAGAATAATTATGTATGACCTACAACTATGTAAACTTGTGTAAAAATTTCGTTTGCTGCATCTTCAATTGATTTCTAAGCTACCGATGGTTTCATATTATACACACTCAGTAACAAACGGTGCGATCACATCTCATTTAACGTAATGCAATTAAAATTTACCTGATATTCCTGGGGCACATGTTTCGGAGTCTCAAAGACAACAAATAGTGCCTTCGAATTATTTGATTCACTTCTTTCGCTTATTTAGAAAAGTTTTAACTAGATCAGGACGTTGAATCATGAAGGAAAATTTGAATATAAGGGTGAACTTTTTGATAGATTTAGCAAAACAAAAATGAAAATGTATACAAAATTGATGAAGATAGAAAGAAAAGATTTACATCAATTTTCGCATTTTGGTTTTCGAAAAATACTCTTCAACAGACCAAGTCATCGTGGATGAACTTCGAGTTTTCTGTCTCTATATAATACAAATCTTAGGCGGACCTTCAAAAATTCAATTCAATTCAATTCAATTCAATGGTCTAAAAAGCACATAGCTTTACAAAAACCACAGAATAATATGCGAATTACAAATAACATAGGTAGTAAAACGGGGTTTGTTTGTCTACTGATTAGTTCAGGAATCACGTAAAAATACATAGAGCAGAAATTGTTTTCAACCGGTTTGATGGGGTAAATATGTATAGTTTACTTGGATGCATTGGTTCAAAGCTTTATGATGCAGAATATATTGTTTCAATGTTTGGATTGGTTGACATGAAGTTGTCCAAGTTCGATTTGAATATATCCAAGTTGGGTGAATGTGCAACGTTACGGGGTAGGGAGTTCCAAGTAAAACATACACGTACAGAATAAAATACCTTCGACAGTTCAGCCTCGAGTCGGGAATAAGTACTGTATAGTTATGACTCCGGCTTGTTCGTGGTGGTAGTCGTGTGAATAGTTGATTCAGTGGATGGTTGTGGGTATGCAGTATATTGAACATAAGAATCAAGTCGCCTCTAAGACGGCGGTAGCGAGAGTCGAAGAGATTGAGGCTTGTAATCCGATCTTCGTATTGTTTATGTTTTAAACCACGTACGAGCTTGGTGGTCCGATGATATATTCTCTGCATGGTAATAGGTGTAATAATTGCGGGTCATTCAGAGGATCACGTAGTGTGTCACTTCACTTACTGTGCTAAATGCTGTATAGTAAATGTATGATATATAATAACGCCGAAAATACCGACCATCTGCAATCAATTCAGCAAATGTTTGCAGGAATTGGTAAAGTCAATCCACTTAGTTGCTTACACACATCGATGTTGTGTATGGTAATAAATGACAAGTTCGTTTTTACCCACAAGGATTGTACGTACCTGAAAGGCACATTCATGAACTGAAACATTTTAAATGCTCATTCATCACACACACACACCACGACAGGTTTCGTGCTGTTTGCACTCAGTAGGTATGGACAGTACGACCAGAATCCGCATACCATTTACATTAAACATTCGAAAAGTCCAAAATTTTAAAATTGGTTTTGAAGAGCCTCAATTATGTGAAAAAGTCAAATTAGTCTTATCATCTCTGGCATCAAGGACATATCTTCCGTTATATCTATTCAAAAGAAAGAGTTTAATTGTCCCTCTTCCGTTTCCATACCGACATTTCAATCGTGAACGTGGGTTTATTGAAAATATTTGCTTAAAGATAACTGATAAGCGATTCCGTATATTTTGATAGCGCAGTCACGAAATGAAACATTTGAACTTGAAAAAGGTTTTCGAAAGGAATGCTATAGTGGGTATGTTTCAATCATATCCATATATTTAGTTAAAGTTCTGGAGGGATTAAATTATTGTGTTGAAATCGAAAACAAATCAACAGACTAGGGAATATGGTAATATATCTTGGCTGACTTTATCAAATGAGAATGCGTCTGATAGACCAGATCAAGGATGTGAACTGTATAAAAGTGATGAATATTCCAGGGGATAAATTCTGTGTAATCATGCGTATCCTGATCATCCTGCCCCAACCTGATTAGTGCAAACAGCATGAAACCGGTCATGGATTGTGTGTGTGATAAATATGCACGCAAACGTGCATATCCCTGCAATACTTTTCAATAAACGCGTCCGCAAACAATCTCTCATTGCATAGGTTACATGAATGCATGAGCATATTCAAACCAACATTGCTAAATCACATCATGTTAGAATTCAATATGTTTTCTTCATTGGGATGATAAGGATAACATGGGGCGATTATTAACAAAATTGAACTGAGCCCCATTTTAACCCAACAATATGAATCATAACAAACACAAAGTTGATATTTACAAACACCGAAGCTGGAGAAATTTAAAACTTTCATATGTCCAAGAGAACCCCTTGATAACTAAGAAATACATATACATCTGAATTAACTCTAAATGTCCGAGTTTGAAAAATGACTTTTTCCAAGAAAATAATTTAAACTACTTATTTCCTAATCACTAAAGCAGACGAATAGGCCAAATTGGACATAATCCACTTATTATAGTAGCGTTTTTATCTCTTCGCCTTGCACACATAAAATTGAAAAAGTCCACATTTCCTCATATTTGTGCTGATTTCTGCAAACACAAACAGAGGACTAACAACTGAGTATCTTGTTGCATTAACATTTTGAACTGACTGTTAAATAGGGTTTTAGAAAAAACATGGCATTAGGATTGAGAATAACGTAATGATTCCCGGTGAAGCTATCAAGACGCTAACGAATGAACATACATATTAAACTCGCGGGAAATTGAGCATCATACATAATTTTTCTAGTTCACTTTTATTCGTTTTCTGTTGTTTAAAAAAAGTTTATACAAATACTGCTGAATTCCGACTATATTCTTTAATAGAAACGTTATTTATACATAACCGAAATAATAAATTGTTTTTCAGAAATAACAACAGCATTGTACATTTATCATATTACAAGTGACATCCAGATTCTATTTTCGATTAGATCTCAACTTCTAGCAAAGATGTGTTGGCCTATAACGGTCTATGTCGACGACGGATGTACATCACAATCGCATGATTTTTCATGTTCTACAGCTTTTGGAATGAATAAACAGTCCGATTCGAGAGGAAAAAATCTCTCCGGCAGCGCAACGATTGGAAGAACTCGGTCGTTAGGCGTAAGTTGCACGCAGGAGGCGTGATCTGCGTTCAGCAGCCAATAACTGAATCTGTTAATTCACGGCTTGCTGACGACGCTTTACACAATGCCTCCAATGTGAGTGGTCAAGAGCAAGTTCATTCCAGCTCGCATGGCCAATGCCATGAGCTTTCATCTCTGGCAAAGATAAACCTGAATAAATATGGCAAATGCTTTCTGAGAGAGACAATATCTGGAATATAATGTTTTTATTTCACACAAGTATTCGATCTATATTTTAATTTTAAAAATTCCGCCTCACCGAATGGAAAACCTAATGAGCGAGGAGCACTCATCTCACACACACAAAATATCATTTATTTAAAGAAAAACAACAGCTTCCATTTGCTTCTGCCTCAAATTTCTAGAGCGGCACATCGTGGCGGAAGCCACTGAACAATTCTCAAGCTGCGCAACTTAAGGCCCACAACAGAGTGTAAATACAAACAAGCATATTTTCGAATATTATTCTTTAATCACGCTATTAAAAATTGCTTAGAAATCAATTCCATGTTTAGAGTTGCAGTGCATGCATTTTTTGTTTCGATTTATGAAAAACGTTCTAATGAATGCATGCAAACTGTTTTGACCAGCTGTATGACTTGTTTATATCTGTTGTACGAATTTATTTTCTGTTAAATTCATTAATCAAGTGAGCCATATGATGCCAAATCAAACAATATTTGTTCATACACTTTATAGTTGTAATACATCAAATTTTAAGTTTTCATAGAGTAATACACTATAGACAATTTATGCATCTGAACAATGCACTACCATCATATACTTCATCAATTACATAACAAGAATTGGGTGGAAATGCAACAACTTGGATTTTCAAGTGTCAAAATTTGCCAATATTATTCATCATTCAAAAATACCCATATTTCGGAACAATCTCATAAATTACAAATTGCAAATCTTTCGCCAAGTTAAAACAATCAAAATTTAACTAAAAATATGATTAGCACTAAGTAATTTATACGTAACTCCTAATTGTGGCAGCTAACGAAAAGCGGTTGTTAAGCAGTAAATGACAAACATCTCTCTTTTTCATCATTTTATCCTTTGATAAAGCGAAATGACGAATAAGTAGATTTTGTTTCAGAGATGTCGAAAAGATCAAACCAAACGTGGAAGGTGACTATTTTTTTAGAAAATAGTTTAACCAATATGATTAAGGCTGAATTCGAATATTTCAGAATTATCATGTAAAATTAAATTTTTGATGTGCTTAGCGAATTTATAATAAGATGTGTGATGGAATTATGGGGGAAAACAGTTCAGAATGTGTCTCTGCTTTTCAGAAATGATTTTTAGAAAAAACCCGCTAGTTACTATAAATATCTAAAATTATCACGATGTGGAAAATAGCACCAAGTGTTCTTGGTATAAAATCACCAACAATTTTGTTCGGTTTCGAAGTAACTGATTATATAAATATAATAAATTATTATAGATTTTATGATTCAAAAAGAGAGAATGTGGTAATTGAAATTCTCTCTACGCTTTAGATTTAATAAAATGATTTCTAATGTTTTTCCGTAGTTTCTTGATGATTATTTCATCGACCAATCATGCTAGTCTTCGTGTGTGCGATTTTCGTTAACATTATTCATCATTTTGGAAAAGTAGAACACATTTTCCATAATCCTCTTGAAAACGCATTTTCAATATTATCTGAGTTTATTTTTAAATTTTATATTGCGATCAAAAATATGATTTCATACTCGAAAAAAATATTGTTACATAATGCACCGCGTATTTCAAGATTCAAGATTCAATAATTTATGGTATAAAAGCTCGTAGCTGTAAAACACCACAGGATAATCGTA
>JACCGJ010010295.1:0-21098 GCA_013407085.1 Atriophallophorus winterbourni
TAGTTGCACTCAGCTTCTATCACGCCCTGTGAATAAGGCACGGTGTGAAAAACGGCGATAAGGCGTTCATAGAACATCTCCTTACCATCGCAAACAAGCAAGCATAAGCATTTCTCTTTGTCCGTGAGCTCTTGGTCGTGATACCCGTTTTCCGACATCTATATATTGGCACCGGGGTGCTGCCGCGGAATGCGTGAAATCCTACGCACGCAAAGTGTGTTAAAAACAAAACCCGGTTTAGATTTAAGCTCGGTTGGACCAGATCATGACAAACACTCGGCTTTTGAATTGGAGTGAAACGTCACCCTAAATAGCGAAGGCTATCAAACGCTGCACTTGCTCTCTGTACACATTGTGAGATCTCATCCTGGGTACACCCGCTTACATAATCAGGTTTGGAATGGAACATCAGCCTGCGATTGTGTCCCTTTCACGGTGATGATGATGTTGGTAAACGAGGTACGAAATCTCTGCATATTCAAGCAACTAGTTAAGAAAAACGATCACTTCGGGGCTTGCGAAATGTGTCGTCTTCAAGCTATATGGTATGGTATGAAAGCACAAGCCTGATTCAGGCAAAGTGCCGCACAGTCAGAGACTGCATGTGGGCTGAGATACTGTCAGGTTGCCCAGGCCTAGACAGATATGAGGGGAATAGAAATAGAAATGGTAGTGAGACTCCAGTGTGTTTCAGCATGCAGCTCACTACCGTTTGCAGCTCAGTACCGTACTTCACTTCAAGCTATGGAACAGCGGGTACTACTTCGAGCTTCTGAATGCAGGTCACATTGACACCGTGCAAACGCCTGGATGCTGCTTCTCGTTGTGAACGTTTTAAGAAAAATTGTCAAACTGGAATTGTCCAGTGAAGTCACGGGATCAGGTGTGAAGTATGGAGTATGCTTGATGTACATATGAAACAAAGGACCCCAACAACAATAAAACCCATGATTGTTGGGAAACTGTGTTTGAAACGTATATTTTGCTTATATTTTGAAGAAATTGAGTTATGTTTACATTTGGATACGTTAGCATGATGAATAGAAACCTCAAGGTCAGGTGTTAGTGAAATTGTTCGACTTACACCTAAAATCAACACAACGGCAAAATGAAGGCCCTGTGTATTCGTCTCAATAAAAGTAACTTTGAATAGTAATTTCAGTGGAGTATATGCTCATCAAACTTTCTGGATGGGGAGATGTGTGGTGTAAAATATCCGCCTAAGTTAAAAACGAATATTTATAAAAGTCCAGCCAGTTAGTTTACTGCAGATTCATTTGTCAATCATTCAATTTGTGAGGTCCTATGTGAATTTGACGGTATGGAAGTTATTATATTAGTAAAATGTGAAATGATATGCCAACATATCATCGAAGCATGTAAAGCAAGTCTCAGGATTGCTTTCGAGGAATAGTTTTATTGATGTAAACTTTTTATTAATGATTCTGAGAATTACTAAAAAATGACCTTGCTTGATTAATGCACGAAATAGCAATCAATTTGTGAAGTGTGTGTGATAGAAGTGCACGCAAATGAGGGTCTTTATTTATAATCATGTGTTTAACTATTTCTGTAAGTGCGGGGGATGTGAGCAACACATTAATTTGGTCATCCATAAGCGCCTTGGGTGCTCGAACCGGAATCACTTTTCGATTCTGTGTTTGAACATCGTGGTTCGGTGCACGAACCCTATGCAACAGTGGCATTCAAGTATACACTTTTTTACCATTTATCCACTGTTTCAAGGCTCACTGAATCTAATCTTTCTGTCTCCACCTGATGACGGCAAACAGCCAGAAATCGGTAGTGGAGTGTAATTTCGATGAATGTGAGCAACACATTACTTTGGTCATCCGTAAGCGCCTTGAATGCTTGACCAAGAAGCACTTTGTAATTCTGTAATTGAACATCGTGGTTCATTGTAAGAACCCTATGTAACAGTGGCACATGCCATTGAACAGGATGGGCGTTCCCGGCCGATCCATCTGTTGCTTTCAAGCATAAATTGGTTGCCATTCTTCTACAGTTTTAAGCGATCCGGATAATACTCGTACGGTCTTATTTACAGAGTGCAAACAGCACAAAACCAATCTTGGGGTGTGTGTGCATTTTTGTGCAAGCCCATGGATTTGAGCCATCTTTCCATTTTTGATCTGATTTAATTAAACACGTTAGTCTTCTCAAACTTATCCAAAAGTGTGGTACAAGCGCGATGTGTTTACCATTCTTACACTGATTCAAGCCTATGCGGATCCTACTAATCCTACATAACGAAACCGGTCGTTGGCTGTGTGTGTGATATGATTGCATTCAAATGAGCTTTTTTGTTCATAGTCATTGGTTCAAACCCAGTCTACATGTGATTGAACATGTTGGTCGTACCAACCTTACCCAACAGTGGCATAAAAGAGCAACTTGTTTATCATTCTTCCATTGTTTCAAGAAGATACGGATTCAGAGCATACTGTCTCTACGTGACGAGTCAAAACAAAACAAAAGCTGTCGAGTTTTGTGTATTGGAAATGCTTGCAAATGAGTATTTTGTATAATGCTTGGTTTATGCTTTTAAACACATGATCTTTCCGTTTTTTTCATGTAATGTGGAATGCTGTCGTTTTCCATTTTTTCTCTTGTTTTACTGTGTACAACACAACAAACCTGAAAGTATTGTTCCTAATTGTCATACAGAAACGAATAGCTACCTGTGTACTTTCTATTTAAGCGTATTTCTAAAAAGTCTAGTTTAAAATAAACTTACCCTGACTCAGCTTATTTCGAATTATCACGGAGTGATTATCCTTCTGTAAAATTTCTCAGTGAAACTATGCAAATTGGATTTGAACTTCTTTCAAAGAATCTCGATGGTAGAAAACTCAAAACATTATTCTGAGAGCTTGGCGATCTACAATTTATTGAAGAAACTCATAACTGCTGTCAAAAAATATTTTTCAGGAAGCACCATAGAAATTCCGATATTTGACCAAATCATGGATATTTTCTTCGCTGGGAACGGTTCCGCTGAATTTAGTTCGCTCTTTATATGAGCACTTGAAACGAGGTCCTCATTGTTATTACCCATTTTGCAGATGAAACGCGTTTCAGCGATGTTCTCGACTATAAGGTAGGGCCATTACCTGTCTGAGACAAAGTTCATACGTGGCGCTATTGAACCCAATATCATTTGCTTGAAGGAGTCATCCAGCTGATTAGACACGCTGTATCCAGTCCCTGTGAAATATCCCTTTAATTAAGAGCATACTCTTAATTTCACATTGGTTGTGGAGGAATGTCAGTTAGAACGTTAAATTTTACATTTGATGGCCAACTGGCCACTTGTTTCCAGCATTGTCGACTACTTAACCCATATGGAGTAACCAAAGTTATACCTGTATGCCACTGTTGCATAGGGTTCGCACAACGAACAAGGATGTTCAAACACAGAATCACAATGTGATTCTTGGTCAAGCACACAAGGCGCTTATAGATGACCAAATTAATGTGTTGCTCACATCCCCATCCCTTACAAACCACTGCCGGTTTCTCGCTATTTGCCGTCATCAGGTAGAGGCAGTAGGATTAGGTTTAGTGACCCTTGAAACAGACCAAGTTTGGTTTCGGTAAACAAGTCTACTCAGGTTATACTTGAATGCCACAGTTGCATAGGGTTCGTTCAACGAACAAGGATGTTCAAACACAGAATCACAAAGTGATTCGTGGTCGAGCACTCAAGTCGCTTATGGATGACCAAAGCAATGCGTTGCTCACATCCCGATCCCATATGGAGTATCATATTTAATCAAGCTTCAAGAGTGATTAGAGTTTTATTCATCTTTTTATCGTGTTACGTAAAATGCAACTAACGGGGCTTATTGTTTTGAAATTCAAATATCTGTATTCGTGGCGAGAGGTCTATTAGCATATTTTCATTTTTCTGCTGATCATTTTTCCCCTGGCAAACTAAAAAGTTATCAAGCTAGCAAGCATAATTTAATACGTCACAAGTTATAACAATTTATCGAGTTTTCACTTGTTTCGGTAAATATTTAATCGATAAATTTCATGTTTGGCCTTGAACGTTTTCGACGGATTTTTTATCTGATGTCATTGTCTAGCATAGTCAGACATCGTATTCTAGTAAATCTGGTGACCGGAAGAGAACAATTTTCCGGAAATTCCAAGCAGAAGTTTCGTTTAATGGCTCGACGTCAACTCTGATATTTCGAAAAATTTAATTTTCTCGTTTTCTCCTAATCAAAATTGTCTGTTCAAAATTTATTCATCCGGAACGTATTTTTATAGAGAAAGACATAATGACAAATCAACTGCTTTAATTTTCTTGAACTCCTTCCCAGCATGCAGACGACGCTTTACACAATGCCTCCAAAGTGAGCGGTCAAGAGCAAGTTCTTCCCAACTTGCCAAGAGTTTTCCTATCTCTTTTGCAAACGTCTTTATGCAGTCTGCTCAATGGTCGAGTTCCCGGTCGCAACTCACCATAAAGTAGATATTTCGGAATACGATCATTTTTCATTCTGTAGACATGACCAAGCCACCGCAGGCGGCGCTGACGTAATTGGGTAAACATGCTCTGTAGACCAGCATTTGAAAACACCAGCATTCTTCATTTTGTCCATCCACGATATGTTCAAGATACGACAGATGTTTCGTTGATGGAAAGCATTCAGCTTCCGTTCCTGTCTTGCGTAGGTGGTACGGGTTTCACTGCCATACAGTAAAGCATTTAGTACGCACGCGCTGTATACCATCATCTTTGTCTTAACAGTCAGCTTGTGGTTACCCCAAACACAGGATTTTAATTGGGATAAAATCACAGCTGCTATGTTAATCCGCTTATCAATCTCAGTGTCTAGCGAGAGGTTATCCGTAATGTTTGAACCAAGATATGTCAAATGATGTACTGGTTCAAGCTGACAGTTTCCACCAGAGATGATACATTCCCTTGACCAAGGACTTTGGACTTGTTATTGCTGATTGTTAGCCAAAAGTCTTTGCAAACCGACGAAAAACAGTCCATAATCGACCGGAGGAGTTCTTGGGAGTAAACAATAATGGCTGCTTCGTCGGCAAACAGCAGGTCACGGCTAAACACATCCAGTGCTTTGGTTTTCGTTCTCAACCGGTTCACGTTGTACAGCTTGCCATCATTTTGCGTACGTAGGTAAATACATTCTGTCCTCGTCCTAAAAGCATGCTTCTGAATCAGAGCAAAGAAAATTTCGAAAAGCGTTGGAGCAAGAACACATCCTTGTTCGACGCAACGGGGAAATTCAAATGCTTCTGAACTGAAACAGTTAAAATGGACTGAGCCTCTCATGCCTGAGTGGAACGTAATAACGAGTTGGAGCAGTGTTGGGGGGCAGCCTATCAGATCAAGCATTTTGAAAAGACGCTCCCTACTTACGTAGTCGAAGGCCTTCGTTAAATCAATAAAAACAGCGTATAATGGCATACGCTGTTCCCGACACGTTTATTGAAGTCATCTCAAGGAGAAGATCTTGTCAACGGTTGATCTTCCTTGCCGTAGCCAATTTGAGTTTCGGAGTTAACAGCATCAGCTAAAACTTGTAGCCGGATCTGTAAGACTTTAGCAAACAATTTGCCTACAACGTTCATAAGGGAGATTCCTCTGTAATTGTTGCAGTAGCCTCTGTCACCTTTATTCTTAAATAGCGTGATGATCTTTGTGTCTCGCATCTCTTGTGGTACACACTAGTACTGCCAGTAATGAATAAGCAAATGGTTTACAGACTGTAATAGTGAAGAGGCTGTAATAATGCTGCTCTACAGCATTTGATGAGCTCGGGTGGAATTCCGTCGTCACCAGAGTCCTTCCCATTCGGTAGATTGCGGTCGATTGCCCTATTGAGCTCATCAAGATTGGGGGGAGTATCCAGATATTCAATGGTTGGAAACCCTAATGTCTCTATAGTAAAGAGAGGAGAAGTGTTCTACCCATCTTTCCATCTGCTGAATTTTGGTAGACAATCGGGTTACCAGATACAGAATTAACGGGGTCGTTTTAAGTGTGTTTGGACCAATGGCTTTCTTGATCCCATCATACATGTCGTGAAAATTTCCAGTATCCGCAGCTTTATGGAAACTTAGGCTAATTTCAGTTCAACAGTCATTTTCTCATCGTCTTGCAGTCTGTTGGCATATCAAGAATGCTGGCCGTTTCTCATCCAACACAGCAGTCATCTCAGAAGCTTTTGCTTCGAACCAGTAGATCGTTCGAGCTTTCTTCGGACCGAAAGTGGAAAGTGCGACACGGCATATGCAGCTTTTTATCGATTCACAGTTTTCTGAAGCCGATTCAAGTGTGCTTGTCTTGTTGAACTCGGCAGTGAAAGCTTTTGCAAATCGCGCAGCTAGATTAGTTTGGCACATGCGACTGACATCTATCCTAGGCTTAGCAGACAATTTGGTGCGGTGAAATCTCATGTGGGTGAGCTTCAGATTTGCACAGGCCAGTCAATGATAAATGTCGCTGTCTGCGGTTTGATATGATATGGTAAGGAGTACTCTTTTTGTATTAGTGCGAGTAACAAGAATAAGATTAAGCTGATGCTAATGTTCAGAGCGAGGATGTTTCCCAGAGACTTTATGCTTTGTTTTTTTTTAAAGAAAGTGTTACTGACAGAAAGACTGATCTGCGTGTACATTTCTAAAAGGCGTTATCCATTTTCATTGGTTCAACCTACACCGAACCTTCCGAGACAGTTTTGCCAAGACTCGTAATCTGCACATTGAAATCACATCTGGCATTGAAATCATCCAACACCTCTACACATATTTGAAAGGTTTTGAGGACTGTTGTAAGGTTATAATAGTAAGCATCTTTTTCCTCAAACGTCACAGATAGTGTCGGTGCATAAACGTTGACCAACGAAGTGGTATCAGTAATGCAGTTCAGATTTAGAGACCAAATCCGTTCGCTCCAGCTGCTGTTTTTTTACACGACAAACCCAAATTCATGCAGTCGAGACTCATCAGAGCCCATTCCCTTATAAAATATTTCGTAATCTCTTTCTGTTAGTATACCAGTGTCTGGTAATCGCGTCTCTTGCATGGCAGCCAATTCGACATTCAACCTTCTGGTTCATTGTTAATCACAGCCGATTTTCGTACGCCTCTGATATTGGAGACGTTATCATGAAATCCCGGAAGCATGGACCGGTCTTTACAGGTTCCAGGTTCCGAGCTGATCTTCGTTGTTTAGTAATTAGTTTCTCCGGTGCGGAAAAAACAGTCTGCTTGCAGTTGATTCCTGATCCCCATGCAACCAATGAAGTTAGCAGACCGTGGCGAGACGGCACCTTATTGACTGGGGGCTGCTCATCTTGAGGTGGGCGGTAGCCGTCCAATGAGACTTGAAAGTCTCTCCCACCGTCGAAAGCAGCCCCAGGCGCTTAGCTCTACGCCAGTCGAGCCATAGCTTCTAACCGGTATCTGCTGCTTCCCGTGTTATTTTCCGTATAAGCGGAATGGAGTGTCCTCTCCATTGGTGCGTTGTGATGTGCGCCAGGGCAATTTAATATGGAAAACTAGCTGTTGCCCCTGCAGCAAGTGCTTTCTCTCTACTGCACCAATGGAACCAAAGGAACAGCTAGGCTGATACGTTTGGACAACGATGCCGTCACAGGAATTGGCGGGACGAAGTTGAATACAACTTCTGACTCCAGTTTGATTTTCGAGGCCTTTTATGATTGGATGTATCAACAAAGCAATGGAGCTTTGAGATGAAGGTTTTCCTTTCCTTAGGTGGACCGCCTTCATGGACTTACGAGCTCCACCTGCTCGAAGCAAGCTGGTTTTGGAGCGCAAGTCAGCCGTTTTCGCCATTCTCCTGTCAGTAGAATAAATTCCGACTGGTCTCACAGGACCACGCGTGCAGGACAGGAGATGAACTTGGTTGTCAAAGGCTATATGAGACGCGCGCCATTAGAGCATTTTTGGAATTAGAAGCTTATCCCCAAAGCGGGAACGTCTATTCAACTATGAAACAAGAATATATTAATGAATATGGTGATCTTTATCATTATCATAATAAAATGACCTTCTTCGAATGAATAATCTTTAAAACAGATTCATCAGTTTGTTGTGAAATATGGAGAATATTTCACTCAAACCAGGTGGAGGTTAAAGATAATCGATGCTCAATTACATAAACATATGAAGCTTAAATTAAAAATCTTATTTTAAATGTTTAAAAAAATGAAACGCAGAAATTCGACGAAAATTGTGGTGAAACGGAAATAAAACATAAAAGTGTATGTATGATAATAAGGGATAGCGCGTTGCATAAATGAGATTATATAACATCGAATAATATCAAATTTTAAATAGTGGTTTTCTTAACTACTTGCAAGTAGCATATCTATAAAATAAATCATTGTTCGACTAAGCAAATTTGTGATTATATATTAAATCCAGTGCGAAGTGCATCCGGCACAACACACGAGCATAAAGCGCAGAAAAGTTCGTTGACGACAATAGTAAACTGGTCATATTTGGGTTTCGGATTGATTGCATTCGAACAGTTCGAGCGAGAAGATGGACACCGTCAGCCGTAATCGAACGATATGCAATTCATCAGTGTCGGTCATACGAGCCCTGTGTGGTAGCCGCTTGAAGTGTTCCGGTTGGCATGAAATCGTCTGACGAATCAGATCGAAGTGACGACCGAGACAGATATGTTGAGGATCAGTGTTGAGGTTGTTTAGTTCGCCTATATAAATTATGCGTGAGTTCTGTCCATTTAGCTGTGTGTAGAAAAATCGTTTGAACAATCTGCTTCTTTTGTGTTGTGGGATTCGCGGGTTAACGCGGTGGTCTTTAGACAGATTGACCTTGAGGATAGCGTCGTCAATTTATATGTGAAACGCGAGGGGCGTAGTCAATGTTAGGCCGGATACCCGAAATGTTGGCCAGATTTTTGCCAGCTGTCATTCATTCACCGATGGTCTGAGATGTTTGCCCGATGAAACTGAAGTCGGCCGTCCAACTGAAGCAGTTTTGTGATTGAAGAATTGGATTACTTGTTTACTCCAAAAAGCTTTTGGACTTTCGCCCGCTTGAATACAATTTCATACAATTTCAATTTACGCTTTAACCCCAACGACTATTACATTATTGATCCACGCCTTAATCGCGATTGTTCCACTAAGTTGAGCAAGACATTTAATACTACATGGAAATACGATTACAGTTAACCCTTTCATGCCTGAATTATTTAAACGCAACGCATTTCGAAGATTTTCTGATTTATTCCAATTTTTTTACATATTGTCTTTGTAGGCATGACTAAGTTTATACTGGAACAAAATTTATAATAACTGAGACTTTCACACGATTTTCATTCGGCTCACAAAACTGCGAATTGTGAGGATTTGTTCGAAATCCGTACCAGCACATACGTTCTCTTTCACTGTGGACAAGTCAATGATAATTGCGAACAAAGAAAAAAACCACCCTGCAGTTGACAAAATTCTGTATGCTGCCGTGCAAAAAAAATCGGAAAATTCAGTTAGAATTGCGAAGTTCATGTAACCAAAAGGTTACATCCGTCCTGAAAGGGTTAACCAGTCCGATACCCAAACGGCAAGTATGCTCTAATTTGAAAATCGATTTTTACGTATATGACATAGATTAAAGTACACCACTAACGCTTAACAGCAAATCCAATGAGCACACCATTATCCTCAATACTTTTTGTCGGTCCTCATTTGATAGGATTTGTCGAAAGTATTCCTGAGTGAATATTTTAAAACTGTTGCCTACTGTTGGAATAATAGTAGTGTTTTTCACGTTTATGATATCATGATTTATCATTCACAGCTCATAAAAGGTTGCATTTCAATTCTAGGTTTAATAAAAGTTTCTCTTCTATTTCTCCTTCATTTTTATGTCCGTGATACATTCAAATCGATTCATCCCGTGTGTACATATTATTTTTTTGTTTCGGCCAATCATATTCCGTCATTTCGAAGAAGGCGCCATTTTAACGTTGTTTCATTGGCTGTTTGGTGCCATTTAAACGTTGATGAACTATTCCAAGTATTTATTTGAAATCCCTTCAATCCGTATACAAGTATGTCACATGTGGTCCGGGTGAATTATCAATGAATAATTATCGATTTTTTATTAGTAATCTTACTCGATAATATAACCGGAAATTATTTAATCTATCTCGATCAAAAATAGATATTATCTTTTGGCGATTATTCGACTTAAATTTACATTGATTTCCAAAGTGATATTATTTGATGGAAAATTTTAACCGTACTCAGAAGGCATTATTTACGAAACACATAACTTTATTCCAAACGTTTGAAATTTCAGTTCAAGACTTATGTTGAAAACACAAATGATTCATGAGAATGTTTGCAAAAAATATACAACTGATATCAATGGGATGAACTTAAATGTAATTGTTTAATAACATGTTCCATTCGTCAAAATACCTCTCGATAGAGAAGTATTATTGGAAATTTAGTGTGAAGCAGTCTCACTGAACCTGATCTTACTGTCTCCGCCTGATAACGGCAAACAGCCAGAAACCAGTAGTGGTGTGTAAGGGATGGGGATGTGAGCATCACGCTACATTAGTGTGGAGTAGTTCTGGAATGCAATGGTATTAACTTTGAGCGAGTCTTTGAGAAGGCTGAGTTTTGAGAAGATTTGGGAGAATGATGTTGCTTTGTCCTTCTAAAAATACATTCTCAGCCGGAAAGGTTTGTAATCAAATGTTACTAGATATACTATAAAATTTAGGGCTCATTGTAAACCAAACATTCCTAACGCTGATGACTTGCCAAAGAGACTTCATTATCATTATTATTAAGTAATCTCGGAGTTGTTTGCAGAGTATCATGAGAGTTATAATGAATAAACATTTATTCATGTAACTGAATGTGGCAAGTGATATATTTCATGAAATTGGGTTAACTCGTATTTTATATATGAAACCCAGTTAACTTATCCTTGGGAATTTCTATTATTATTTATAGCATTCTTTATTATTATTATTATTATTATTATTATTATTACTCGGTCACTTAGTCACCTATTTCAATATGTCTACTCTTCGGTGAGTTTGTAATCAGGCGGTAAAACTTTGGGCAGATTGCACTTGCGATACAAAAGACGTTTGCTAGAAAGATACGTAAGCTTTTGACATTGACCGTTCGATTTGGAAAGATCATGCTCTTGACCGCTCGTGTTTGAGGCATTGTGAAAAATGTCAGCTGCAAGCTGGTGAGGAGTAGACACTGCTTTCGGCTGTAGAATCAGCGTGCAGCTGACGGAGAACTTTCGACTACTGCTTTTCGTTGCGAGCAATGCGGGAAAGATTGTGTATGCTGAAACTGACTGTCTAGTCATGTTGAAAGCTCTGAGACAGCAGGTTTTCGTATGCCTGCAGTCTACATCCTTGGTTTAGATCGATCGTAGAAGGGCAGCAAAAACAACAAAAATCAATGATTTTGAATAATAATAATAATAATTTATCGATGCCAGAATTTCTAGCATCATATATTGCGATAAAGCGAAATCATTAATATTAAATCATGACAAAATATCCCAAAGTCAATTTTTTTTAAATCAACCGCCACTTCGCACTAACATCGATTTTTTTAGTTATTTGAATTTCGCGCGCAATTCAAACTCCATTCTAATTGATGAAATTATCGAAATCATCACAAATTCAAAATCGTTTATTTCTAATTCGACCGGAAGTTGCTTCGCGTGAAACTTCTAATCATCCTAAATAAATGTTGACCAGCATGTTGAAAATCTGATTGCGATTTTAAATGTCACATCAAGCCCAATTACGTAATTTTTCTAACAAGGTTGTCATCAATGTTGCTACGCTTATCTTCAAGCGCGATTTGACAGTAACAATTTGTTTGGTGAACATACTCAGCTGTTGATGTTCGTGACTTTCGCCGTGGAACTATCAATTGGTTCCTCTGGTTCAGCGTCATGAGTGATCGATATCTTCGCATTATCGACCAGATCCACTATCGCGAATAGCG
Organism: Atriophallophorus winterbourni; assembly: GCA_013407085.1. Lineage (NCBI taxonomy): Eukaryota > Metazoa > Platyhelminthes > Trematoda > Plagiorchiida > Microphallidae > Atriophallophorus > Atriophallophorus winterbourni. The sequence continues at coordinate 12,057 of JACCGJ010010295.1, forward strand.
CATGTCTGCTTCGAGTCACTGTCTCGGCAATGCGTTCATAGCGGCCTCAGTTGTACAATGTTTAGGATCATTACCAAACGCAAAGCATACTTCGATTGGAATATGTTTGGGACTGATCGTGGTCATCCCTACGAGACTTGACACACTGTAGGCGTACTATAGGCTGTTTAGTGATAAGGTCAAATGAGTGGTGGTGGGTTGACTACTACTTAATCGTGTTCCCTGTCCTGACCACCACCCTTGGTCTGACGAAGCCTCTGTGTCAGAAGTGAAACCTTTACGAAAAACTGTTCTAACCGATTGCACTCAAATTTCCTTGCATTGCAAAGAATACTTGTTCATATGTGCATCTAGTAATTTTTAAAAGCGTCAATGGTTTCAGATTGTACCACGTGAGTATGTAAACTGTTCCACAATTGTACATTGCAAACGGAAAATGCGTGTTTGCGGCAGTTCAACCTGCTATGCAGTTGATAATGTTAAGATTGGTGACCACGCAGATGTGTGTTGTGGGAAAGATGTAACAGATGATTGCATGGATGATTTATTTTATTCAATTCTGTCCAAATGAAGATTAGTGCTCCTCGTTTTCATCTGTGTTGGGCTGAGTGCCTTTCTAGAACATAAGGCGCGTTCCATACGAATACTTGAGAACTTCATGGCGGAGCTTTTTCGTTCTACGCTGTGGAGTTTCCAATAGCTGATTGTCTTTTTTTCCACCAAGGATACCATACTCGCATGGCATACTTGATATTGGGGCGATTGTAGATTGAAATCAATTCGCAAATGATATTGGTGATTAAGGACCAAGAGCTCTTCTGAAAGCAAGCCGGAACTGCATTATGTTTCTTGAATCGGACTGGAAAGTAACGCCCAAATCTTTCTCATAAAGACGGGTTGATAAATAGTTCGACCTATATAATATTCGTTGTTACATTTGCTACAGTTCGTAGTATTCAGCGGCATTTTGTTATGTTGGGACCAGGTATGAAACATTTCCAGAGCTTGTTGCAGATACAACATGTCAACGGAGAACTCAATCATTCACCAAATCTTTGCGTCATCCGCGGAGATACGCGCACGCGTAGGTAATATGCTAGGTAAGTCATTCAGATACATTGCAAGCAAGAGTAGACCACACACCGACCCTTGTGGGACACGACAGGTCACCTAAATTTACTCTCAGTCACACGTCAATAAATAAACCATGTGCGGAGTTTACCGTCTTTTGCCGAGGCAAGGGGGTCCGACAAGAGAAATGTATGTTCAACACGATCAAAGGCTTTATAAAATATCGATTTATATATCACGTGTACACAGTGGCCTGATTCAAACAGCACAGACCAAACAAGATCATTATTTTCTTAAATCAATGTTGTACTTCTGCCATTGGTTTGCTGCCTTGAATGTGATTGCGTGAAGTGTCAGTGAAAATCGATAACACTGGTATAAAATCTATCAGACAATAGTTTAACTGATTTTTCATTTCGCCGCACTTGTAGGTCGGACTGTTCACGGAGGTTTTCCCGATTTTGGAAACGAACTTGGGTTCGAACCTCACCTTAAACAGTTCATACAACGGTATTTCTATTCCTGACGGCATGCTATGTAATAGATTGGGGTTTATATTTCATATTCCAGGTAAACCTGTTCTCTTACAGGTCGATTGATTTCATATGCACTATGTCAGGGACGAATTTGACCTGATGAGTGCAAACGGCACAAAACCGGCTGTGACATGTGTATGTGATGAAAATGCATAAAAATACGAATTTCACATTCAGGTTCATCTACATGTTTGTGGGTGCTTCTTATTGAGCAGGTTTGCCGTTCCATACTTAAACAACAGTGGCATGTCATTGCAAAGTTTGTATCCCATTCCTCCATTCTCTAAGGTCATGTGGATCCTGATTGGACTGTCCCTATCTGATGAGTGTAAACAGTACGAAACCTGTCAAGAGAAGTGTGTAGTTTACAGTTTATACGAGGTTTCCCATGGACCCCGGAGTCATGCCCCCAGAAACGGATAACTTATCAGTGTTATCTTGCATTGTAACGAATAGGAATACTTGAGAAGAAGAATAAACCGGTTGGAAGACCACAACGGGTGTTGCTGCACCCTCCTAGACTGTTCGCTATTCAAATGTGCTAGTCCCGTGAAGCCTTCATGAATGTTTAATCACGATCGGTCGAACGGGAGACGGTAGCTCGGTCGTGGAACTACAATACTGATGGTCGGGTGTTCGAGTCCAACCCGAGGCAGAGGATATGCACTGCTGAGCGAGACTTTGGTTTAGTGCTGTTTACTGATGTGACGCGTTTTCAAATAACGTTTGCACAATCACTAAGTGAGTTTGCATTGCCAGTGGTGGTATTCCTGTTTTAAAACTGCGAATATTTTTGATATACATGTACGTTACTCTGGGACTCTTAAAAAATTTTCAGTTTGACTAATTTGGTTTTATTTTCGTAATTTCGATCAAGGCAAGCATTTATCATCACAGGCGATACAGCATGTGACGGTGCTGTATTTTGCTCCATGCTTGTGATTTCTCACAGACGTGAATACATCTCAGCGAATAGATAGAAAGATCGTAAATTTTGTTGTATCATGAAACCTGGTTTTTATCAAAAAAGCTTACTGCACACTCAGTCGCAATTTTCTGCATGTCATCAGATTTTTTTCCAAAAGAGATATTATGAAAATTTACTCCTTGCTTCCGCTTTCCTTTTGTGAAAAATAAAATCCACGTTAAGGAGAACCATTTCTTGGTTTATTGGATTAAATTTGCTTCACTAACCTCGAATTAAACCATGGAATCATATTTTACGCACAAAAAACGCACCCCAACCGTAGACACCCTGTGGTCGACACCCTGCTGCGATTGCTACGTAAATACGAAATGGAGGGCATTTTATGCCATACGTACAACTCGTTCACAATGCGTACAGATTAACAAGTGTGATAAATTATTACGAAACATTTCAAAGTACAATCTCCAGTGAGATCTGTTCAGCTTGATCGATTTTAACTGTTGAAAAATCAATAGGAGCGTTTGAATAATTCGGAGTATTTTGATTGAAATATGGATCGTTCCACAGCACCGCATGATTATGGTATGAATGTTAATGTGGAAAAATAACAGTACATAACGAGTAACTCGAATGTAAGCCTCACGAATGATTTTCGTCGGTATATGTAGTTCTGATTTTCACTTTAATATCGCCATGATCGTAGGGTCTACCACATGTTGAAGTAGATAATTCCGGTACACTATAGTAGGCATAGCGGAAACACAGCGACGGCAATCAATAAGGGGACTTGATATTTAGGAGGATAGGGTATGTTCCCTTGTGAAATTCACATCCCACTCTGGCACTTTCCTTCAGTCGACAGAATTGTTTTCGGTAAGAACAATATCATGCCCCTTCCTGCTTTGGGTAAACACACATTGACCCCAGCATCGAAATCTTTAACTTTGCATGATATAACAAGTAACCATTACTAAGTTTGTCGGTCTGTTGTTTAACGATGATATTAGGTGACGTGTGTATGCTGGGTGTGATCTAAAGCTCCCCTTCAATATAGGTTATCCCCCGAGTGCATTCGTGGTTGGCTCGCACTCAGAAAGCAACAATACTTATTATGGGTGACTTTAACCTGCCTACCCTTTAACTCAGAGATTTTAACTCCCCACAACAGCTAGAATACCGATTTAGAAAGGTACTAGATTCAGTTTCCCTGTGTATTCATGTTCAAGAATGCACTCGGAGAAGAGGTTTCAATCGTCCTTCCGTCATGGTGTTAACATCAGCAGAACAATCTGTCGAAGTGATAGGATTCCAGGCACCGCTAGGTTTTAGTATTATTCGGTACTTGTGTTTGATTATGTTTTCAGTGGTTCGCCGAGTAGATAAATTAGAACCTGAGTAAAACACTCATACAGATTTAGCATTGGTAGACGGACCACATAAGCCCTGACTCGCAATAAAACAAACTTGTAGTTTTTCAGAAACTGAAGATTGACCAGAACTGGCATGTCTGGAATAGTTGAGCAAATTGAGATTACTGTTCGCTACGTTTTTCTCAAGTAAGCATCGAGTATCAGTACTGGTTCAAATCAGCGTGAATCACTTGGACTGCATGAATAATTTTTGTCATTAATGTTTGAGACTACTCATCAGTACCTAGTCTAAATGAAATATTAACAAAGTTGATCACAGCGAAAAACACATTGAAAACACTGGACCAGATTCTCGCTCAGCAGTGCATATCCTCTGCCTCGGGTCGGACTCGAACATCCTACCATCAGTATTGTAGTCCCACACCATACGGCTTGATCTATTGTCCACCGTTCGACTGATCGTAATTAAACATTCATGAATGCTTCACGGGACTAGCACATTTGAATAGCGTCATATGCTCGAACAGTCGAGAAGGGGCCAGCAACATCTGTTATGGTCTCCCAACCAGGTCGATCTTCTTCTTCTCAAGTATTCCCATTTGTTACCGTGCAAGATAACATTGATTAGTTATCTGTTTCTGGGGGCATGACTCCGGGGTCCATGGGAAACGTTCTATCAATTGTAAATGACCCACTTCTCTTGACAGATTTCGTACTGTTTACACTCATCAGATAGGGACAGTCCAATCGTGATCCACATGAGTTGAAACAGTGAAAGAATGGGACACAAACTTTGCAATGACATGCCACTATTTTTTAAATATGGAACAGCAAACCTGTTTAATCAGAAGAGCCCAAAAACATGTAGACGACCCTAAATGCAAAATTCTTTTTTTTCATGCATTTTCATCACATACACATGTCACAGCCGCTTTTTTTCTGTTCGCACTCATCAGATGAGCACAGTGCAATCACGATCCGAATTTCTCGATATATCCGAGAAGGTTTACTGGCACTTAATCGTCAGACAATTAATCACCGACACTTAATCCCTAGACATTTAACCAACAGACATTTGATCCCCAGACATTCAACCACCAAGTCACTCCATCCCCAATTGCCATTTAACCCCTTGAAATTTAAAATGCTGCGACTTGGAAAATCTCTGCACCACACGTATCAGCTTGGCACGCAAAATCTCATCTGGACCACCGCAGAAAAATATCTCGGTATCTGGGTGTCGTTTAACCTTAAGCATGAACATCATTGCCGGTTAGTGTACAATAAAGCCTGCCGTATCTTGAGTATAATAAAAAGGATATTCAAAATTCTCACGGCAGAAACTTTACCCTGGTTAATTAATACTTATATACGTCCTGTTATGAAATATTCCATCCAAACCTGAGCACCATGGCTGAGGAAGGATATCGAACTACTTGACATGATTTATCATCGTGCTACAAAATTGGTCTCCTGGTACATAAAATTGCCTTTCAAAGAGCGAATGTTAAAACTGAACCTACAAGATTTTACCCAACGACGGATACGGGGTGAACTTCTGTTGGTATTCAAAACCTTACATACTGAAAGCCATCCTCTTGAACACTTGCTGAAACCAAATGGCTTCACTCGAACACGAAAACATTAAAAGGCTTTCAGTATTCCGTATTCTCGATTGGATATTCGTAGTAATTTTTCCCGGTAAGAATTTGTTTCACTTGGAACATTTTGCTTGAAGAAATCACACGCTCAGAATCTGTTTTGGTTTTCGTTTCTAAACTCGATGAGTATATGACGAACCATGCGGTATGTGACTGTGCCTATTGATTTTTGAGAGATTTCATAATTTTACTCCATATACCTCGTCATCCTATGGTTATTGTTAAGCTTACTGCTTTTTCACAATAAAAAATCTGAGTTTTGAGAGATTGTATGTCTAGTAAGATAATTTGAGATGACCGTTTCAAAAGGATGCTGAATAGGATCTGTTTCAAACAGAACAGCAACCGTACTTTGATGAAGGATGCTGACGAAACGTAACTTGAACAAAAGCTATGAGAAGAGATTCGGTTTGTTTAACCATTGTGGAAATATGTTTAAAAATGTACTACTTGTGAGTAACGACGAAATAAACTTTTGTTTAAATAGAGTTAATTTCTGGGCAACGTTGTTCGCTTTGAAGATTCTCTGTGTGCCAGAAGTCGTACGTGATGAAGCGACCATTTAACTATGCTGCTAGAGTGGAATTCGTCATTAAACACAGAATGTTCCCTATTCGTGTTTTTAAACAAATGTTTGCAAAAATCGAGTACAAGATTTGGCTGATCAATTCTTTTCTAGTCCTCATTGTGTATTCTGTGCCTCGAAATTATCTTTTTATGAAGATTCCGAGAGTCTGTGTTAATGTAATGATGGCAGATCCTTCCTATTCGGCCAAATTTGTTAGCGTTCCTTTCGGACAGCCGAAAGTCGCAATCCATTCAGTCTACACTAAAATGTTTATTGAAATTCAACTGTTATATTTCAACGATTATTTTTGTCTTTTTTGTGTTTTTTTCTATTTCAATTTTTTGTCTAAGCCGTTAAGGCGTTTGACAACATACGCCCAAAGGACGGTAAGCTTGTAGTTTTCGTTAATCGGTGAAAAAATAATTGTTGATGAGACCAACATATTTTGGCGGCTAGCAACAACTGAATTTAATATTTTACCGAGTTCTTCTTTAATATAGGTGTGTTGGACTAGAGATAAGCATGAAACTGTATTTTTTAATCAGGGGTTGAGTACCTTGTGTAATCACTATTGTATCTTCTCTGATTTAGCCGGTACTGCATTGCGCCAAACTCATTTATTGTAACGTACACAATCTTTCGTTAGGAAAACAGAGCAAAAGAAGTTTAGGTACAACATACGTTTAGTTGCGAATCTGTTGTATTTATTAAGCACTACTGTTGGCCCACTTTTGAGTTAGAGAAAACACGACCGTAACCGAATGAATGCATAGCACAGTGAACTGTAATCACATTATGCACTTACGATCGATATTTATTGATGCTCGATCGATATTTTGTGCAGTGTCTATACTACAGAATCCTATTGGACTAAATGCCTTAAAGAATGACAGATGTAAATGGTGCACGCAGATATAGAATGCTTTCAATTTCAGGGTATAGTTCGTTAGTTAAACATAACTTTGATATGAGAATCAATACATAAAAATTCCTTAAGATGATTTTACACGAAGGAAAGTCTAATCTCACACTGATGGCACCATCAAGGCATCATTAGAAAAATGAAGAACGGCGATATCTTAAGAACTACGCTCTATAGAGAATCGAATCAAAGATCAATAACTTCGAGTTGGCCTCATCTACGGACAAGGATAGGATGTGATTACACATCAAAGAAACAAGTTCCATTCCGTCATTTTGCAATCATCGCATCTTAAAATCAAGGAGAAAAATCAGAGTAATTCAAGATATATAATGGTTCAAAAATCATTGATTTTAAGGAATTGTAAAAATTCAAATATGTTTGAAATTAAAACAAGCTGAACTATGAGTACACTTTGAATAAATATATAAAAATGATCAGATATGATGGGAAATTGTCCACTGGAGTCATAAATTCTGGAAGGCAATTGGAACGTGTAACGTTTGGTGATAAAGTATTCCGAGGAAAACAGACAAAACCGAATAGAAATCAAGATCCTCATTTTCTGCACTTCCGACACACACACACACCTCTACTGGTTTTATTCCGTTTAAACTCATCACCTATGGAGAATTCCATGACGATCTGAATTTCTTGAAGCAATGGAGAAATTGTAAAAAACAAATGGCATCCTAAAAATAACTTTTGCTGGGTATGCGAGAATTCTCCACCGCCAGATGATACTATTTGTAGTTATGATGATATCATGCTTTGATTCAAAAGAATATAAAAGACGCTCCTCAGTCAGTATCTGTCCACGTAAGCCATAACTACCGATATTAACGACACAACTACTTCTCACGGCGGACAGGTTCCCAGTAGAAAGTAGCAAACAGCTTCAGCAAATCTATCTTCATTACTTTCAGCTCAATTAGTTTCACCATGATGATGATGAGAAGTGTAATTATGCGATCAAAGACATTTTTACGATTTTCCCATTCGAAAGTGCTCTTATTCTTATTATTGATCGTAGTCAATTTAAAATCATGCCAAATTGATTATTTATTTCGAAACTACTTGTGAGTAATACATATTTCGTAAATCTATCGACATTCCCTTGTAGGTTTTCATTCGTTAGCGAAATGATGTTTAAATAATACTCAATCTTAGTATCGGAAGTATAGTTCCACTTTCAAGGCCAATGAGGAGATTAAGCACATGGTGTAATGTTCATTGTTCATTTTGTTCTTAAATATTGAATTTGTCTTCATCAAGCCAATAATAATAATATTTCACATTTATTCTCGTTCATGCAGACCGGAATGTTCCGCTTGCTTATGCATTCCTTCTGCGTCAAATTTACACTCCAGTTCTAATTAAAATTTAATGACAATTGTCATCAAGTGAATAATGACTCGCCGCTTATGAATACCTCTCAATCGTTACTCCGCCCTCACACATCCATACACAGTCTAGTTGTCTGTCTGTCCGTCTGTCTGATGGTCTATTTCACATCCGCTATGCTATTCTGTCCATCAAATTCACATTCCCACCCACCTGTCAATCGGAAGCTCCACACGCTGGAGCCTCAGTCCTTGGTGCCGTCTGTGTGTGTGTGTGATGGAAGCGGTCGGTACAACTGACAGCAACGTCTTGGATTATTCATGGTTACAAAAACAACGAGTGGGAAACTGTCATCGACAACGAGTTGTGTTTTTGCGTGGGGGGGCGGTGGTTTGTTTGCTACTTCAAGAATATTACTTTGTTTATCCAAGCCTCGTTTTGCTAAGTAGTGGTTGTTTATCCGAGACGATTTTACTGGTTAGGAATTGAGGGGAAAAGCACACGTTCGTGCCAACAATCGAGCTCTTTAACTCTCAGTAAAGTTCGGGTGTCCGTATTTCCCAAATAGGTCGGACGCGTTGTTTCATATTAGGTGAAAATTGATTTATGAACACGTTCATTCAGAGAGTTAAAGCGTCTGGA
>JACCGJ010010296.1:0-18474 GCA_013407085.1 Atriophallophorus winterbourni
TGATGTAGACGTGGAGCCTGCACTACTACTAAGGGAGGGGATACCAGTCTGCACCTTCTGCCTTTTGTTGACAAATCTGTAGAGCATTTTGTTATTTTCCAGGAATCGAGCCGTAATTTTACTTTGGTGATCTAATTTATCCTGGCGGACTAGATCAGTGCAATGATTGCGTAATTTTCTATGATGCTCCCAATCCTTCGGCAGTTGTGACAACTTAAACGCAGTCCAGGCGGCATTTCTGCGGCACATCCATTTACGGGTTCTACTCCGGATGAGTGTGCCGGCATTTTTTGGGGGAACCGGTCTTGAAACTGAAGAAAGCTCCACTAATTGGTGCCATTTTGTAACAAAATTGCGCCAAGTTGAATCCGAGTCACCTTCTAGCATGAAGTCAAAGTTATTGGAGGCAACAACATTGTAGAGAGTATCGTAATTTGTAACCGTCCGCAGCCTGATGTCGTCTTGATCCGGGTAGTTAGCGTAACACACGAAGTCAAAAATCAGGACAACATGATCGCTTTTACCCAACGGAGGTTCACTCGAGACTTCCTCAATCATCAATACATCGTTCGTCAGTAGGAGGTCTAGTAAAGATGGTGTGTCATTTCCGCTGTAACGTGTGGGTTCCGTCACGTGACTGTACAAAGGATGACTTTCTATCAGCTCATTTAACTCCCAAGCAAAAGTATCGTGTGCAGGTTCAACACGCAAACTGGGCGAATTGAAGTCTCCCATCAATAAGATATGACTGTGCTTCATTGATAAGGCGAACCGCAAAGAGAGTAAAATACCGATATCAACAACAGGTTGGGCATTTGGTGGACGGTAGATTACAGCCAGTAAAGCAGAGTCTCTGTTTTTGAGCTGCAGACGGCAATAAAGCGAATCTATGGTTTGTAGACGAATATGAGACATTTCTGTACAGTGGAGCAAAGAATTATGGTACAGGAGAACTCCACCACCCTTGGTGGGACGATCTTTTCTAATGACAGTCATACCATCAAGCAAGATTTCGGCATCTGTAACGGATGGTGTTAACCAGGTCTCAGTTACAGCTATAACGTCGAAATGCCGAGCCGCATGTCGAGCACGAAGTTCAGGAAGTTTACTGGGCAGACCCTGGGCGTTGGTGTAGAAACACTTCAGGCTTTCGCGGTGTAGAGCGGGGTCTTCACAGTTTTTGTGGTTGTTTATTGCGCCGATCCTGAAAGGACCGGAGGAGTTAAGTTTTTTGAGGCACAAACTATATCACCGATAGGACCACTTTGAAGTTTGCCACTTCGCGTTTTATCAAGGGCAGAACGGAGGCGGATCTCGGAAGGCGCAAAACGTTTGTGTTGATACCAACTTTGTAACGCATCGCTCACCATGGATTCGGATTGGAGAGTCACTTTGAGTATACGGGGTCCTGAGCCTTTGTAGGTAGGTGAGACAGGCAATCGTTTCAAACCAATAGTCAAAGTATCAATTATTTCACTTTGTTGTTGTATGAAACGCCATTGTTCGCAGTCATGAATGGTGTTTTTATTGGCATCCGCGTCATTTAGTTCCTTAACTCCAAGAATAAAGATGCTTTTCTTGTCGTTATCTTGTTTCCAATTGAAGCTCACTTCCTTCCTAGCTTGCCGTTCAATCCATGACACGTCCGGAAATATACGAATGGGTGAGGTTCCGTTGCGCAAGGTGTATGCAGAAAGCAAAACGGATTCAACATCTACCAAGGATTTAAGCGTGACGCGCAGCAGTCTAGGCTCACCAATATGTACTGATTTCGGATGTCTGGACAAACACACAATATTCTCAGCCTCTGAAGAAATTTTCAATGACTCACATACGGTCCGCCATTGTTGCGCATCTTGCGCTTGTCGAGTTTTAAAACAGGGTGAAGTCGCTTCCGGCACATTGGTGCATATCACGGTTAACGCCTCTATGGAACGGGAGCTTACCTTTGGGGCTATTTTCTTCGCTGCTGTGAAATTCACATGAGTAGAAAGAGGAACATCTCTTTCGGTTGCTGGTGTGTTTCCCGCGACTAACGACGCGAAAGTGGGAACGGGATGAGGTGCGATTTTTTCAATCAGCAACGGTTGAGAATTTGAAGAAACATTTATTCCCTCTACTTGGCTCAGTCGCTTTTCAAGGGATGCTATTTTTTTCGATTGTTGAGCTAACAGTTTATGCAGAAAACGGACGATGGGGTTGTCTGTACAGGCTTTGCAAAACCAGAGCATAGTTGAATTTTTTTGGTGGGCAATAAAATCAGCAGGCGTCAAACCTGAGCAACCAGAATGAAACCAGGAACAACAAATGCTGCATTCTATTCCTTCTAAAACCGAAGTTGAACATCCGGTTTCACCGCAAACGGCAAGTCCCGGTGAGCTTTTGTATTCCTGAGATTTCTTGCGAGTAATTGGTTGATTTGATGTAGTTGAGGAGTTACGACGAACAGTTTTTGAGCCACGGAGAACCATTTTCAGTAATGTAATGTTGAAAATTAAATAAAAAATGTATAAAAATGACGAGCGAAATGGCACATCTATCTGTACTCCCGCCATCAGCATCCTTCTATTTAATGCGAGATCTATTTCTTCCAAAATGTCTGATCTTCAATTTTTCCTGTCTGCTAACCCAACTGATGTAGTTCTAATCACTGAAACTTGGACAACTGATGAAGATATAGACGCTACACTTTCTCTACCAAATTATAATATTTTTCGTAAAAATCGGTGCTCCACTCGTGGTGGTGGTTGCATCATATATATTACTAAGAATATTCCTGCCAATCTTCATTGTTCTTCCTCACTGGATGAAATTGATGATTCCATATGGATACATATACCTTCATTAGATGCCCTTTTCGGTTGTATTTACAACCCACCTCCTCCATCCTTACACAATCTTGATAAGATTAAAAATGCTTTTATTGAAGTTTCTTTGAACCCTTTTAAAAATAAACTTATAGCTGGTGATTTTAACATGCCTTATACATGCTGGAACTCGCCTCAGCAATCTAGAAAATTCTCCTCTTTTTCCGAAGCAATCAACCTACTAGGTTACACCCAAGTAGTTGATAAACCTACAAGGCACTCAAACCTTCTAGACCTTATTTTTACATTGGGTCCTAATGCTAGTAATGTGAAAGTCATAGCACCCCTTCCTGGTTGTGACCATAACATGGTCACGTGTCAACTTCATTTTTGTGAGAATCGGACCTCCATCAGCAAAGCTAATGGTCGTCTCTATGTTGATTGGACAAAGTTTTCGACTCTAATTAGAAACTCTGATTGGACTGACTTCTTTATATCTCCGGATTTTAACCTTATCTCTTCAATATTCCATAAGAACTTATCTAAATGTCTCGTAACTGCATCAACTTCTCGGAAAACTAAATCAATTAAACTTGATAAAATAAACCTTCTTGAAAAAAAGATAGCCCGTCTTTCTGCTTTTGTAAACCACACACCAGACTTTTATTCATTTTTACGTCTCAAGGAACTTCTTAGCTCTTTTACAACGATCAAATTACAATTCATCGAGAATCAAGAAAGAATGGCCCTGAACGGTGCTTCGAAAACCAAGTCTTTGAATAATCTAACGAGATCTCGATATAATCTAAGTAAACATGAAATTTCTACAATTGTGTTCCCCCATGATGATATGGAATCATCCACATCAGATTCTTCAGAAATAAGTATGCTATTTTTAAACTATTTTAGCCAATCATTCAATACCACCATATACCCTATTCCAGGTCAAAATACCAGCGTACACCCTGTACTCCCAAATCAAAATAATAATTCAATGTGTATTGATTCCATCTCCTTTAGTTTACAAGAAGTTAGCGCAATGTGTCGGCGAAGCAAAGCTTCTTACAAGCCTGATACTGTAGGCTTCGTTCCAGCAATGTTGCAACTAAATACGGATGATATACCTTTAATTTTATTAAACCTGTTTAATCTTTCTGTTAAATCTGGTATATTTCCCCTCGAATGGAAACATTCTGTCATTATACCTCGGTTTAAAACAGGGAATTCGCACATTATCACTAATTATCGCCCAATTAATCACACACCTTTTCTCTCTAGGCTATTCGAAAAGTTGATCAAGAACGCACTAATAGCTTACTTAGGCCCAAACGCTTTCTCTCCATTCCAACATGGCTTTTTAAATCAGAAGTCCTGCATTACCTGTCAGTTGGAATATTTGGACTATGTAACCACCTCCATAGATCATGGATTAGCTATATTGACAGTTTTCTTAGACATTACCAAAGCATTTGATAAGGTTCCTCATTCTCTTCTTCTTCGAAAATTATCATCACTTGGTATTTCCGGACCCCTATTTAATTGGTTTTGTTCATATCTTTCTGATCGTACCTTCTCTGTTTCCGTTAATGGCATATCCTCTGAAACACAACCTATACCAAGTGGAGTCATTCAGGGTAGCGTACTAGGTCCTCTCCTTTTCCTTATATATATTAATGATGTGCAACATTTTGTAAAAAACTCAAAGCTCTTTATCTTTGCGGATGATATTAAACTTGTCTTAGCTTTTCCAGCCATAGAGATATCACAGGCTATAGACTCCCTCAACGATGATCTTTCAACCCTTTCAAGTTGGGGCTCACAATGGGGGTTAGAATTCTCAGCTCTGAAGACGCAATTCATGGGTATACGCTGCTCAATACCCCCTGCTAGTATCATTCTCAACAATACACCACTCGCACCTTCTAACGAAATCAAAGACTTAGGATTTAGGTATTCTTCATCTCTTAATTTCAACGAACAAGTAAGATTTCTCATAGCAAGAGCTAGACAGAATTTTGGTTTGATCAATCAAAAATTCCTCCTTCGTGAAAGTAGACTGAGTCTATATAAAATGAAAGTATTACCGATTCTTGATTACTGTAATATAGCCTACTCTCACATCGCTAGGCGTGACTGTATACTCTTAGAAAGCCTTCAACGTAGAATTAGCAAAATCATGTTAGGCTACTCTAATCCTTCATCTTATAAAGTACGATGCAGTCTACTAGGCATTGACCCGCTATGGTTACGTAGAATTCGCCTTAATCTTTCTCTTTTCTTCCGAATCATCACAGAGCACCAAGTTAAGATTAGGTCCACAATGCGCTTCCAAGATTGTAATCGTTATGTACGACGTAACCGAATGAGGCTATTACATATTCCCCTTACTCGCACTAAAGTTCGACAAAACTTCTTTTTAATTAGGTATGCACATCTTTGGAATTCTCTTCCACTCCATTTTCGTATGTGCACTTCTACAGGTAAATTTAAAGCACTCGTAGAATCTCTTACTGCTCCATCGCTATGTGAAATTCTCAAAATAAACACCTCTATAGACAATATATTTTGTCACGGTATTCCTGGTTATTGAACCAATTGTAAGTATTTTGTACATTAGCACACGCATAGAACAGTTCACAATGTACAAAATACATTGTATTATCAAGTGTCAGGTTACCTAAGGTCTATGTATGTTGCATCAAAACCTGGGACTCGTAGTATATGTATCTATACTTATTGTATCTCTATTGTATCTGTCTAGGCCTGGACAACCTGACAGTAGCTCAGCCCACATACAGTTTCTGTCTTTGCAGCACTTTGCCTGGATCAGGCATGTGCTTCCACTTCAATAGGCTCCTTTCACCCACCTTTTGGTTTAAACATAGTTATCCTTAAATAAATAGAAAATTGTAACATCTAAAACATTAATTTTTATGATTATCTTTTATAACGCAGCTGTAGTGTCAGGTTACCTAAGGTCTAGGCATGTCTCGTCACATTGCCACACTTCTTCATCGTAACCGTGCGTATTATAATCATTTTCACCATATGACCATATCCTTAACCGTGATCTGCTTATATTTAACCCATTTATATATGAAAATATGGTTTGTCATAATATATTTACTAAAAAACAAAAAAAATGAAAAAAAAACGCTAAAAATGCAAAAAAATACTGTTTTTTGATCTTTTTTATCGTTTATAATCGATTTACTATTTCTCTTTGATAACCTCTCACCATGATGGTGAAGAGAATATCTTTAATTGTGTTCCAGTGTCTCCGACTCCCAAACCAACTCCGACACTGGCCCTTGCTCCTTCCGCATACGACTGATTCTTCTATATGGACCGAAAGCCCTACTGACGAACAGTTTTGGTTTCCCTATTTCCGACAATTCTTCAACTTTCTGGATCGTACAACTGGCCCAAACCTCATGCAATTTAAACCACAATCTCTCCTCATCCCCTTCATTTTCTATATTTTTTTTCAATTCAACTTCGGTTTTTTATATACTTTTCTTCAATCACATCCACCAACATTCCCAAGAAGTCAATTTATATATTTATAAAAAAACTTTCTTTATTTCGTAAATTTATTTTTACTGTGACAATTAAATCTTCATGCGCACCATTTCTTTTATAATTCTTTTGTCTTTTATTTTCTTTCTTTCAATCCCTGCTCCAGAATTGATCGCATCCCCTTCATTTGATTATTTCGAGGCAATCTAGATGAAACTTCATCACTGTGTGACATTGCGCGAAAAATTTAACTTTCTTACCCTTGTAAATTTACCATCCTTTATTAATCAGCAAAATGTTCAAAAATTCCGCTTGATAAGGTCATTTTACAATTTATTTATTTTGTACACATTGATAACCTGATCATGCTTTGCATGCCTTGGTTTACCAAGAATATAGTATTATTATTATTATTATTATGAGAAATGGACCGATGGTTTTTCATTATCAGCTTCCGGTCGTGTCATCACCAAATTTTCGATTCTTTACATAGTCTTCTATTCTCGAGCTATTTGAATTTATATCGAGAGGTTTCTAGAACTTGAATTTGCCATGACGAGTGATCCGGATTGTATGAATTGTAATCCGGTTCGGGCGCAACCCACTGCGTCGCGGCGCCAAATGGAATGAATTGTATTGTAGTTTAAACTTGAAAAATCATCCAAGAAATTAAGTGATAACAACCCGCCTCACTCGGATCATCAGTATGTAGTTGAACAAAACCAGAATCAGAATGAATGAATGAATGATAATCAGAACTTGAAAGATCCGTACTATTGATTATCTTTTGATGAGTGGTGATGAATGATATCGAATTATTATAGGATCGTTAATCGAACAATCACCACAGTAATCACCTTTCAGAGTCATCCTGTAAATCAAGTAAATACTAGAGATTTTCTCTTTTTTATACACGATTCTACTTCAGCTGACCTCTCACCGTGCTGGTGAAGAGAAAAAGCCTTTTCTTTTCCCAGCATCGGTTATAACGTGGTGCAGAGAAGAATGAACCAACTTGGGCAGTGATAGGTGCTCCTTTGCAGCTTTGCATCGACTAAAATTCAAGATGCTCGATCAGCTCATCATCCACTTACAGTCCTGTGCCAACTGAATGGAATGGAACAAAACAATCTTGATAAACGTTTAACGTCATGATAGTCGAAGATTTCGAGCAGACAAAAAGAAAAAAACGTTTTGGCAGAGTTGAGTGCTCCTTTGCAGCTTTTCACCGAAAGAAACTGAACTAAACTATATAATAAAAATACTGTATTCTTGGTGAACCGAGGCATGCAAAACATGATCAGGTTATCAATGTGTACAAAATAAATAAATTGTAAAAATGACCTGATCGAGCGGAATTTTTGAATATTTTTCCGTTTAAAAAATGATGGTAAATTTACAAGGGTGAGAAAGTTAATTTTTTTCGCGCAATGTCACACAGTAATGAAGATTTATGTAAATTGCATTAAATTAAGCAAAATGAGGGGATGCGATAGATTCTGGAGCAGGGATTGAAAAAAGAAAATAAAGGAAAAAAAATTATAAAAGAAATGGGGCGCATGAAGAGTTAATTGTCACAGTAAAAATAAATTTTTGAAATGAGAAAGTTATTTTATAAATATATAAATTGACTTCTTCTCAATGTTGGTGGATGTGATTCAAGAAAAGTAAATACAAAACCGAAGTTGAATTAAAAAAATTAGAAAATGGAGGGGATGAGGAGAGATTGTGGTTTAAATTGCATGAGGTTTCGTCCGGTTGTACGATACAGGAAATTCGAAGAATTGTCGAATAAGGGAAACCAAACCTGTTCGCCAATAGGGCTTTCGGTTCATATAGAATAATCAGTCTTATGCGGAAGGAGCAAGGACCAGTATCGGAGTTAGTTTGGGAGTCCAACCAACAGGTATCAACATTAGTAGATGGAAGGAGTGACCAGTCAATCAAGTCTACGAGCTTAGACTCTTTGTGTCTAATCTCCAGTAGTTTTTCCGGGCAAGCGTACGTATTCTCAGTTGTAGACCTTGACTCCAACGAACCATTAAGGACAGTGATCGCTGCAACCAATAGGGGTCTTGATCAACATATTCGTAACATCGGAAACTCTGGGCGTGACCACAAAATCCATTATGGAAGTAATTGTTAGACACATATCCTCGAAGGATCATTTATATTCTGCACCAAATTCAGCTCCAAAATCGCATCTGAATATTGTTTTTGAAACGGTTCACACCTCGAAACTAAATCCGCCCGGTTTATATCAGGAACATTCAGATCTCCAAGAACGGTACGGTCACCAGTGATACCACACCGTTTATTTTATAGCATAACACTGCAACGTAAGCGCTAGGTGAGTAGTGAATTACGATAAGTGTTGCGCTTCAAAGCTAGACTTCACCTTACGCCAGATGCTTTCGGCATTTTCATCATCATGTTGAAACCTTTCCAATACTTCCAAAATCAGGTGCTCCTCAAAGTATACGGCAAGGCCGCCAGCAGATCTTGAAGCTACTCCATCACTTCTAAAAAGCGTACATTGTGATAGTGCGCACTCGATAAAATATCTCAATTGTTAACCACGATTTCTTACCAGCAATTATATCTGGCTTTCGCTGACAGATAATTTCATTAACCTCGTTAAGTTTATTGCGTAGAATCCTCGGATTGAAAAGCAAGAGTTAAAATTTCTTCACAGAAGAATTAACTGGTGTATGATTTACAGCGGCTTTCAACGAATGTGCGGCCCCATCCTCACTACCCGAATATCCACAATATGGAGATCTACCTCGCCAGATTATTTACGTGCTCGCAATTATTGGGTGGCTGTTTTCAATTTATTTCTATTTTCAGGATGAAGGTCACGTAGTATCTTCAACGGCTAACCCTCCAGACGATGAACGCGTCTAAGTATCATCTGAACGTGCTCATGCGAAGCTAAAACAATTTTCGGCGTCCGAGGCTCATCCTCGTCCTTCATCCGGCCAAGTCGAAATGCTGAAATAATGGTAACTCCTTCCTCATTTGATAAAATTGCTTTGAAAAAGTGGATTGTAGGAAAGTGCACTCTTGCTGTGTACGTATCTCATCTTTGTCCCCGGTTTGCTGTCGAGCACTTACCTTGATAAATAATCGCTTCCGAGAATCCAAATGTGTCTCCTTTGAGACTGGAAATCTAAAAGCATTTACAATATTAGGTACTTCTTTCACAACATTTAGCCAAGCCTCTATTTTTCTCAATCAATGTTACAATTGTGTATATCCCGTATCACCTGGTAGACCTTTGAACGTTACGTCTGAATAAATTTTATTCCTTCCTGATTGTTGAGCTATTGGTGTTGAAGGTGAGCAAACGTCGAGTTGATGCACGTTTAATGTATCATCGGTACTAATACCATTTTGTAAACGGCTTATAGTCGATGATGTAAATGGCACCCAAGATTACTCCACAGAGAGTTGATGTTGATCCTCAGCTGAGGTTGAGTCAATAATAAGGTCTTCTCCATCTAGCGAATTAGCGGTTTTAGTAGATGCAGATACGACCTTATTGTGACTAACTCCATGCGTAACACTTGATGGTGGAAAGCATATCTTATATACAGTCTGGAAGATATAGCATGAAGACAACGACATGTCTCTATCTTCATTCCTCCGCACCGAATATGCATCTATTTGAAACATATTTCAAACTGTACAGCTTTTGTATTATCCGCTACCAATTTAGAACATACGAGACAAGAGTACCCCGAGCGAGCAACCGGGCACCGATTCTATTGGTTCTTCGTTGCTCTATGTGCTGTATTATCTTTTTTTGCAGATTTTCTAGGCAACACCATGTTGAAATCTCGTGATAATAAAAAACAATACCAAATCATTCGTAATAAGCAAAATTCAAAGTTGACCTTGAATTCAAATTGTGGCATGTTTGATCTTGAAGGCCAACGCACTATAGTCAGTAGCACATTGAAACTGAATGTATCAGCAGTTCAGCAATGTGGTCAAAGGAAAATGTGATCCATATTTGTTGGGACGAAAAACGCTGTGAAAAAATGGATAGATATGGTGCTGTATCGTTAAAAAAGCACAATCAAGAATTTTGTTTCGTATGATAAAAAGAAGGTCAAGGCCTTTTTCAGAAGTATTCAAGGATTGGGCAAAAATAACCGAAAACGTTTGTGCGTTCCAAGCATAATGAATCCGGACGGCAAAGGAGTGTCTGCGGCAGTCCAATCTACTATGCACATATGCCAACTTCAAGTGATGACCACGATTTGCCGAGGATTGGGCTATATTTAGCTATTTTGCTGTCCTGAGTAGCTGTGTTCGCGAAACCCTCGGGTGCTTTTTAGACGGACTCTTTCAGAGCCATTCC
Organism: Atriophallophorus winterbourni; assembly: GCA_013407085.1. NCBI lineage: Eukaryota > Metazoa > Platyhelminthes > Trematoda > Plagiorchiida > Microphallidae > Atriophallophorus > Atriophallophorus winterbourni. The sequence continues at coordinate 10,696 of JACCGJ010010296.1, forward strand.
CAATTCAGTGTAGAGTACCTCAGGAGTCCGTTCTTGGCCGCGTCTATTTTTGATATTTATCAACTACAAAATGTCGAGAGCGAAACGGACCTTGGAATCATTATGGCAGCGGGACCTAGGCTGCTCTCGTCATTGCTGCAAGGCTGCTAAATCGGCAAACCGAAAATCTAGGATTTTAGACGAGCCTTCGGACATTTTCACGCACAGATCCTGCCACGTTTGTTGACAGCCTATGTTCGTCCATCGCTGGAATACTCTGTCTGCGCATGGAGTCCATGGCTAAAGAAGGATATACAGCAACTGAAGCAACCTCAACGCAGAGCTACCAAGTTTATTCGAGGTTTGTCCAGTACAGCATATGAGGAACGTTTGAGAAGATGTAATCTCTATTCCCTGAAATCGTGCAGCATCTCTGTGCTGTACGGCTAACATCGTGCTAAATTGATTGGCCAACGGTAGTGAGCTGCATGCTGAAACACGCTGGAGTCTCACTACCATTTCTACTTCCCCCTCATATCTGTTTAGGCCTGGGCAACCTGACAGTATCTTAGCCCACGTGCAGTCTCTAACTGTGCGGCACTTTGCCTGGATCAGGCTTGTGCCTTCATACCTTTTCCCTGAAATACCGTCGTCTGCGGGGAGATCTGATTTTCACATTCCGTGCACTTACTGAAATCAATCATCCATGCAGGAATATGTTTATCTTGTCTCCTCTTGTCAATCACCGTGGACATAATCTCAAGCTCTCACACCAAATCAGCCGGTTAAATTGCCGCAGTAATTTTTAACGCTTCGAATTACGCGAGTATAGAACGCACTGCCGGCAACCGTTGTAAACTCCCAATCAGTCTCAACCTTTAAACAACGCTTGGACACACATATGAAAGGGTATGTTTATTCTGCGTGACATTTTTTCTTCTGTATTCACACCGATTATAATGCGTTCCAAGTTTCCCACTCTTTCAGACTCACTATTTCCCGTGTCTGGAGTCGATCTCCTACCCGTACAAATGCCACAAGAATCCCGGAAAGGTCTAACACAACCCCGAAGCCTCCCTATTCTCAAGCTACCGCCTAGCGAACTCGGGAAGACGCAACTCCAAAGCGAGTGTGGCCCGCTATAAGGCCTCCCCGCACCCATACTGATTATACTGACCAATTTATTCCCTCGAACCCCACTCTGACGTTTTTTTCTTTATCCTATTTTTTCGATCCACTGTAAACACATCCTGTGGTTATTTGAAGCTATGTGCTTATTTTACCATAAATATACTATTGAACTATTGAACGACATTGGTGGGTACCTCGCATCAACATTTCTCCTGTTCGCGGAGGATATAAAGATTTGGCGGGTCATCAACTCACCCAGCGATACTAGGAAACTTCAATCCGACTTGGATTCATTACACGCATGGTCTACGATCAACCGCTTACCATTCAACACTGGCAAATGCCATGCATTACGCATTCGTCTTCCTGGCGACCCTGGCTATAATCTGGGTGGCAAGATGCTCGCTGTTAAAATGCAAGGAAAAGATCTCTGGATGATTGTACAAAATGACTTTGGCTGTTCTGCTCAGTGTAGTAGAGCTTCAAACGTGGCAAATAGAAAGGTTGTGCTTTTAAAGCGTGCGTTCGGAACAATCGATCCACGTCTTTTTACGTTTTTTCATCAGGCATACATCAGGACACTTGGAATATGCTCTCTCCGTATCGGACCCATGATTGAAACGTGACCAGCACACCCAATAACAGCCGCAGAGACGTTCTACGAAGCTTGTCAAGGGGCTTAGCTCCGTCAGCTACGAAGAACGTCTTACAACTGTAAAATGTTCTCTACAACCTATCGTCGTATTCGAGTCGTTCGGATCATTGCGTATTGGATATTGACGTAAGAAACTCACCTATGTAGGGGTATGCTGAAAATAGCCCCATCCTCAGCAAATCGTGGTCATCACCTGAAGTTGGCACATGTGCATAGTAAATTGGACTGCCGCAGACAATCCTTTGCCTCCGGATTCCTCGTGCTTGGAACGCACTATCTGTTTTGCTTATTTCTGCATCATCCCTAAATATTTCTAAAGAACGCCTTGACCTCCTTTTTATCACACGATACACAATTCTTGATTGTGCTTTTTTAACGATACAGCACCATATGTTCCCCTCTTTCCACAGCGTTTTCCGTCCCACAAATATGGATCACGTTTCCCTTCGACCACTTTGCTGAACTGCTGAAACTTATTTAACCCAATTTGCTAACTATCCTGTGGTTATTCCATTAAGCTTGTAGCTTTTTCCACAATACACTATTGACTTTTTATTGAGTTCAAAAAATGTATAAGACCACCTTACGTAACTCACTCCTAGTTGCTGTGTGCAACTGCTGATGAAAGGTGGAACGAAATAGCAATGATTATATGAGCCGCCGCAATATCAGCCTGTGAGACTACACAATAAACCCAAAAGTCCCACTGGAGTTCACAGCACTCTAAAGAAATTATTCATCTGCGACGCCAAATACCGCATAGTTTTGGACAAAATACAGAGCATAGACGCGTAAGGAATGAACTTAAACTGATCTCAAGACTAGACAGAGAAAAGTGGTGGCTAAATAAGGTCGAACAAATAGAAATAGCAAATAATGCGGGTAACGTGCGAAAACTCTTCCAACTTATTCGATCGATGGGACCTACGAAAAAAGGAGTGAGTGAGATTATCGCTGAAACAGACGGTACTCTTATTACTAATAAGAATCGCCGCCTCTCACGCTGGGTCGAACATTTTGAAGAACAATTCAGCTGGTCGCCTGCAACAGAATCATTCCCTCAATTGGAGCAGTGTGATCCTTGGCCTGTTAGCGTAGATCCCCCTAATGATTTAGAAATTAAAGCATGTATCGAATCCATGAAACGATTCAAAGCTGCTGGCCCCGATGACATACCGCCTGTTTTGTTAAAAGAAGGTGGCCAAGTCCCAACCAGCACATTAGGCGATCTCCTCCGTGAAGTGTGGTTGTCAAAATCTGTCCCGCAGAGTTGGGGAGAATCGGTTATCATACCTATATTTAAAATGGTTGCGAAACTCATACTCTAATCACCGTGGGATAAGTCTCACTCCCATCATTACGAGTTTATTAGCGTCAATATGTCTTCGAAGATTAAGATCGCATAGGGAATCACAGATCCGAGAGCAGCAAGCTGGCTTCCGGTCTGGCAGAGTCTGTGTCGACCACATTTTTACTCTTCGACGGATCTTAGAACTGCGGCACACCTATCGACAGCCGACAATAGCCATCTTTTTAGACTTCAAAGGAGCATTTGATTCAGTCGATCGAAATGTCCTGTTTAACACCGTGATGTGCAAAGGCGTTCCGCAAAAGTATGTCAACATACTACGTGCACTTTATGCTCTTGCATCCGGATGCGTTAGGGTTTACAACGAACTCTCACCCGAATTCCCCACCACAAGTGGCGTCCGACAATGATGACGATTTCTCCGTTTCTGTTCAATTTTTTAATTGATGCCATAATGGAATTATGCAACGAAGGAGCCCCGGCTTTCGGAGTTTACATAATGCCAGGCGGTAAGCTTCTCGACTTGGACTATGCTGATGATATAGTTCTACTCTTTGACTCGTACAGAGATGCACAGGCGATACTGAACAAGCTATCTAGTATTGTGCCCGCATTTAGAATGCGTTTTGCACTCCCTAATGTAGTATGTTTGTTTGTAAATGTTATTGTGCACGGATGTGCAATCGTGCAGCATTTATGTGCTGGTGCGCTACATCGTGCTAAATTGATTGGCCAACGGTAGTGAGCTGCATGCGAGTACTCGCGGGGAGTCCTCACTACCATTTCTATTTCCATTTTTCCTTCCCCCTCATATCTGTCTAGGCCTGGGCAACCTGACAGTATTTAGCCCACGTGCAGTCTCGACTGTGCGGCACTTTGCCTGGATCAGGCTTGTGCTTCATACTGTATATGTTATTGTACCCCACTAAACTCTTTCTTTGTTTTACAGCCTGTACTCTAGTTCCAAGTTCGATAAAGCCTACATTCAAGGCCTTTGTCTTCTCACTGTTCTCCTGATCGCTTGAGCTCATTACAATTTATCGAACTTGTTTTCAATATCAATGGATCGCTTCCTGAGACCGAATCGATTCGACACTGACCCGAACACACCAGATAGCTCACGTCATTGGACTCACTGGTATTGCACATTCTCTAACTTCCTGACCTCAATTGCTGAACTGAAACCCGACAAACTAAACACTCTCATCAACTATGTTTCACCGAACGTGTATAGTCTAATATCAGACTGTGTCACTTACGAATCTGCCATTTCAGTTTTGCAGAAAACATATGTTAAACCAACGAATGAAGTCTTTGCCCGACACAGTTTGTTTACGTGTAAACAAGAATCCAGTCAAAATATCGACCAATTCGTTCTAAAGCTCAATTCACTGGCCAAGGATTGTAACTTTCAAGAAGTCACGGCAGAACAGCATCGCGATCAGGCTGTGCAAGTTTCTTTCATTTCTGGTATTCACTCAAATACTGTACGCCTCCGTTTGTTAGAAATGAGATCAATGGATCTGCGTTCGGCTATTGAGCAGGCGAAAATTCTCGAAGCTGCACAGACGCATTCTTTATCGTACGCCGTTACTGATCCGAATTGTTGTGCATTTGTGGATGCTAAAAATGATCCGACTATATCCTTGACCAATCCACCTTCAACTGATCATAATGTTCTTTTCTAGTGTCAGCAGTGATACATGCTTCTTCTGTGGATACGGACGCCACCCCCGAAATAAATGTCCCGCTAGAGAATCAGTCTGTCGCAAATGTGGTAAAACGGGCCATTTTCAAAAAGTTTGTCGATCCAAGTACTCACATAAGTCCCCGCGATCGACTGCGAGTGCAATCCTTTCCTCAGTGGGTGCAGCTGCCCCCTCTTGCTTATCCTCTGCGATTGTGCCCGTTGTCATTAATGGAGTTTCTTTCCAAGCTTTAATTGACACTGGCAGTTCGGAAAGTTTTATTTCACACTCGGCTTCTCAGAAGTTGAAAGTACCAATTTTTGCATCGCGTCACGATATAACTTTGGCCTCGACCAGTTTCTCCAGTCAAACTAAAGGACACTGTTTTGTGTTACTGCATTACCAATCTGATAGTTACCATAATGTTAGGTTGTCTATCCTGGATGACCTATGCGCTGACATCCTACTCGGTCATGACTTTTTACGGCAACATAAAAGTGTCGAAATTCCTTTTCACGGAGAAAAACCTACACTTTCCGTTTGCGGTCTTGCTGTCATGAAGATTGAACCACCTTCTCTCTTCGAACACTTGACTAGTGATTGCAAGCCAATCGCCATCAAGTCAAGGCGCCACTCGCCGCAAGATCAGACTTTTATTCAAAATGAAATTCGTTCACTTTTGAAAGAAAATATCATAGAACCTTCTCGATCACCGTGGCGATCCCAAGTGCTAGTTACTTCCAACGATAATCACAAAAAGCGTTTGGTAATTGACTATAGTCAAACAATAAATCGTTTCACTTTACTCGATGCTTATCCGCTTCCACGTATAGATGACCTGATACAAAAAGTCGCGTCTTACCGTGTGTTCAGCACAGTGGATCTTAAAAGTGCATATCATCAGATCCCGATTCATGCGTCTGATAAAACATATACTGCTTTTGAGGCCTGTGGAAATCTGTACCAGTTTTGTCGAATCCCTTTTGGGGTCACCAACGGTGTCGCCGTTTTTCAACGAATCATGGATACACTGATAAAGGAAGCGAATCTGAGGGACACCTTTGCTTATTTAGACAATGTCACTATCTGTGGAAAAACATCATCCGATCATGACAAAAATTTATCTAGATTCATGATGGCTGTCGAGTCCTACGGAATTACTCTGAACCCAGACAAATCTACTCTCGCAGCATCCAAAATAAACCTCCTCGGTTATGAAATTTCTAATGGATCTATTCGACCAGATGCCGAACGTTTTCGATGTCTTCGAGAACTGGAACCACCCAATAGTTTAAAGTCACAACAGCGGATCGTCGGCTTATTTGCCTATTATTCCCAATGGTTACCAAAATTCTCGGAAAAAGTTCATGATCTGATCCATAACAAAACTTTTCCACTTCCAAGAAACATTCTAAACATATTCGAATCATTAAAGCTAGAATTAGAGAATGCCGCTCTGACTGTTATTGAGCCAAACGTACCACTGGTTGTCGAGACGGACGCTTCAGAGGTAGCCATTGCGGCCATTTTGAGCCAACAAGGGAAACCCGTTGCCTTTTTTTCCCGAACCCTTTCTCCAGCCGAGCGCAAGTATCCAGCTGTGGAAAAAGAAGCCTATGCTATCGTGGAAGCTGTCAAGAAATGGCGGCATCATCTGATTGGCAGTCACTTCAAATTGGGCCTTGTCAAGCAGAGCTAACTGAATCAAATCCGACACTATCCCATCCGGATGTGAATCAAATATTGATAGAGCAACAACGTGTGCGTCCGTACCAACTTCGGAATCGCGAGGCCTAATCCATTCAGATATATATAATCACCGTTTTTCGCCATCACCACCTAAATCCGAACCCCCCTTAATTCCTTTACTCTTTCGCGCCGGGAAGAATGTAGTATGTTTGTTTGTATATGTTATTGTACCCCACTAAACTCTTTCTTTGTTTTACAGCCTGTACTCTAGTTCCAAGTTCGATAAAGCCTACATTCAAGGCCTTTGTCTTCTCACTGTTCTCCTGATCGCTTGAGCTCATTACACCTAAGTGCATGTCCTGCTGCATGGACATCGACGAATCAAATAGTCAAGTTATTACTTGACAATCAAGCGCTTGAAATTGTAGATCTTTTTACGTATCTCGGTAGTTGTATCAATAATTCTGCATCGTTAGATGACGAGGTCTCGGCACGCATTTCTAAACCGACCGTAGCATTCCGCAACCTAGGCCAAACCTCTGCGTCAGAAAGGACTGTCCTCTGTTACGACTCAAGGGTAGAGTCTAGAAAGTTGACAGTTCGTGCTGTGTTACTGTATGGGTGCGAAACCGGGACCGTACGTAAAGAACACATTCAGAGTCTCCAAGTATTTCACAACTAATGTATCCGCAGCATTCTGGGAGTTAGCTGTTCCAATTGTATGCGCAACGATGCTCTTTCAAATAAGTTTTTCGGTAGTAATGTTGATATAGAGAAGCAGATCAAATTACGCTTATTGGGTCACGTTTTACGGATGCCGGACCACCGACTTCCGAAACAGATTCTTTTTGCCGCGCCACATCCTGATTGGCGTAAATCTCGTGGTGGCCAAACCTTCACATGGCATAGGCAGTTAAAAACCCTTACTCGTAACCTTTCAAAAGTCGTTGCAGCACGTCTTCCAGGCTGGTGTCCCCGCGATCAGATATCGCAATGGCTAGTTACGCTTCAGGATATATCCCGAAACCGTGTTCAATGGTCGCTTTGCACTAAACATCTTGGAGTGCTTGCTTAACCTTGTATGTTGTCTAGCGGAGTGAAAGCCACAAGGAAGCTGTCATGCTGATGTCGCTCTACTCCTTCAGGAAACATGTTTGAGTGCATGTTCCATTCGAAGTGTAGGCACCTCATCCAAGTTTTTTGTGCTTACTCCTATAAAATCCGTAGCTATTTATGTTCCCCTTCCCCATCTTTTAGAAATTTACTTGTTCATGGTTGTGTGGCAGTTGAGCATTTGGTACATGCTACCGGTGTAATGCTGTCTGTGA
>JACCGJ010010298.1:0-17347 GCA_013407085.1 Atriophallophorus winterbourni
TTTTGTTGGAAAAGATGGGGATCTGATGAGCCTCGACTGCATGGAGTTAGGCTGCCTACTAAAAGCAACAGACCCAAGCAGCAACAGGAAGGAACTGATTTTAAATCTAAATCTGTAGTGTAGTACTGGTACTATTAATTTGGTCAACGTTCATGCACCGACGCTCTCTGCAAGGCCTGTTTCAAAAGTCACTCTCTATTATGGTCTCACAATAGTCTTTAAAAGCGTACTAATAAACATTGTGTAGTGGTATTGGATGCGTTAAATGCCAGAGTTGTTGCAAGTTAAGAGCCTTGGGCTAATCGGTCTAAGAAAGTTCGGATTAGGTAGATCCAATGAAAATGGACAGCGAATATTGTAACTATGAATACAGTGTTAGTAACATTTAATTTCAAGTATAATCACAGCATATATTTTCCTTGAAAAATCCTCGATTGAAGCACTGGTATCAGTTTCATTTTACCCTAATTAGGCGCGCTGTTAAGAAAAACGTACAACACACGTGATCATATCGAACGCAGACTGCAACACTGACGATTCAATGGTTTGTGCAAAACTGCACTTTCATTTTACTCGATTAGACTGCTCCAAATCGTCTGCTGAGCCGAAGATATACGCCATTCGAATCTCGCTGTGCGATTTGAACAAGCTTTCACGACCAAGCACAACAGAACAACTCCACACGAATTGGTTTTAGAAAACTGGGAATACCTAAAAAGCTGAATACGCTAAGACGCTCTTTTAGATTATGGTCCAAAGAAATCTCGAAAAAGCAACTGGTTGGAAGCGAAAGCTTCTGAGATGAATAATGCCTTGGATGTGAAACGGTCAGAGTTCATAACGTTTAAACGAATGCCGACAGATAATAACTAACAATTTTTAAAACAGCTAGAAATAAGTTCGCGGAGACTATATCATTGTGAGACTCTTCGACATAACATAAATGAGACACTGGCTTTGCTTCGTTCTGTGGAATATCTGCACAGAGTTGCAGGATACAATCCAAAAGAAAATGAACATATTTCTACTCTTTAGCATGAGTGTAGTATCGTAAGCAAAACTAATACCGATTATTTCTTCTAGCCCTGCAGAATTGGCGCTTCCTTTCGAAATCAGTAGCACAGAAGAAGCGGAATACGCATCTTATAAATATTCATGTATTTCAATTATTCCTGTTTTTCGACATGAATTTTCATTTTTGAAAATAAACAAGGAAAGTTTTTAAACCAGCAATTGCACGATCAATACAATAATAAGTTATTATAGAATATTATGCCAATCTGGATGACTTGACTTACTTGACTTAATCCCTTGAGTTCCTGGAGGAACATAGGGCCTCGGCAACTTGTCTCCAGTTTGGTCTGTCCATAGCAGCTTGTTTGATGTCGTTCCAGTTAAGTCCACACTTGCGGATTCCCTCTTCACATGAGCGCTTCCAAGATAGCCTTGGGCGTCCGATTTGTCTCTTCCCGATTGAGTTCCATATCAGAGCATGACGCGTGATGTCTTCATAAGGTTTCCGCAAGGTGTGCCCAACCCATCTCCACTTTCTTCTACCGATCTGCTGGGCGATCGGGTCCTCAGCAGCAATCTGCCACAGGTCTTGATTCCTTATCTGTTCTGACCATTTTACCCCAATAATTCGACGAAGGCAATTAATGTGAAACTTTTCAGAAAATATTGTAGTTCGATTGTTTGAATACTTATTACAGTTTTCATTAAGATTCTTAAATCAACAGCCAGTAAGTGACTGCATTTAATGTCATTAACATATTTGATCAGGTTAGTGATAAGCTTCCTTCCTGGTCATAATTTGTTAACATATTGACGCATGCTTGTTCAGTTTCTATAATAGTTCATCCGATCGATCATGTAGTGATGCAGTGAGAAATCATGTTTGTCATATCCAGAACACTTCGGTTACGGAAAGATATATTGGGTACAAGCAATTGGCACGACTCGTAGTCCGTAAGCACTGATGGCCCCTCTCGTGGTGAGAAAGAAGCACAACCGTAATAGTACTGGCTTATTAACTGATTGAATATCTTAAACTCTGTGTAGTGAACACGCAATAAATATTGATTGATGATTAATCGATAGTGCGAACACAACAAAAGTGATTAAGAATTTGCCCCGCGTGAATAAGGTTAGTTTGTGTTAGTATGATTTGATGAGAACCTATGCTGTCCTTATTGGCTTGCGTGATTGAATAGATCTGATAATCGTGAGAACTTCACACGAAATATCTTAAACGTTCGGGGAACCATATTCGTTACTTTGCAGATCTCAGTCATCCTAGTCAGGTGAATGAAACCTAAACATGTTCTCTTTTAGTGTTGACACACGTGGAATGACGAAGCTACAGTGTCAGAAGAGAAACGTTATCAACAAACTGCCCTAACCGATTCATGACATACTTTCACATCAAATTTAATCAAGTGAGAATATTTGTCTCGCGAAATATCTCTTATTTACTCAATCACTGATGTCATCATGGATTTATCAGTATTCCGTAAACACACACACAGATTTTTCGACTAGATAGATAGATAGATAGATAGATAGATAGATTGATTGATTGATTGATTGATAGATTGAAAAATTGCTAAAAAACTACTTGGGTCTCTTAAAAATTTTACCGATATTTTACAAGGTTTAAAAATGAAATAAAATAGTTTCACTTTATGGTCGATCGACGCACCATTAGCAAGCCTCGCCTCGGACACGAGTCAAGTTTTCGGACATTGTAACAATCTTGTGAGAGTGAATGGGCTTCGAGGTGGTTTGTTAGTGAATTTTTTAAAGAAGCGAGTGTACTTCCCACGGATGGGAAGTATACCGCTTTACACAAAACGATGATTCTTCGCGAGTTTTGATCTGATAACGCTGAAACAGCCTTTGGATGATTTAAGATCAAAAGAGCTTATTGATAGTATTCGAATAGTTGCGATATTCTAAATTTCTAACAATGTTGCACATGTATGTAAATTTGATTTTGAACATAAAACTTAAATTCTTCGAAGAATTCATATCAGCATATTCTAAACAAACTCAACGATATATGAATACATTAGAATGAATGATTCTTTCTTGTGTTTGCAGTTTAATTTTTAAATGCATGATGTAAGCCAGGTTCGGAGAACTGTGTCCTGATTCCTTAGACCACGTGTTGGATTGTTGTAACGAGTTCAATATGTGTGTGTTTACGAATTACATCATACCTTTTTCCCAATCTATGAATTACGTCAAACCTTGAATGAAGCAAGGATTGAAAATGAATCACTCCGAAGCATACGCATCTGTTGTTTACACTGTTAAAGTGTGATATTACAATAAGAGGTAGAGTCATACATGATTACGTCAAATCAACCGAGGCCAAATCTCGTTCAAATCTCTAGTTCGTTGGCTGCACTGGCTTCAAATTCTACATTACCTCGTCACCACCCAATTGACGAGTGTAGCTTAATAAAACCCGAGGTCAACCCTTTCTACGATAATTGCATTCACTAACTAATCAGTAAACATCAGAGATGACCGATCGTTTGGAAACCTGTTTGTGGCGCACATTTCAATAAACAGAGCTGATGTCTATCTTATATAAGTAAAACACATCACCGCAGCTCAGTCCTCAACATGTCCGTACCGGTCGCCGCTTTGATCTGATTGGTCAATCGATTTCGTAACAAACGGTTCAATTCAGTTTCACACAACATTGAGCTTCCTTGACTAACCTTGAACAATTACATACAGATCGATAGCGGTTGACGATGTGCATTATTTCGAAGATATTGTCCCGCAAACCGTTCTCAGACATCCCTTTCAAAACGCGAATTATTAAGTGAAGGGATGTGAGCACCACAATATTTTTTGACTTTTACGAGCTTCTTGATAGTGTGTGTTGAGCCAGAAAATGGTGTTCTGTCGATCCACCTACTACTCGTGATTACCACTCAACGCTAATGCAATTTACATCTCCACAAAATGAAATTTCAATTTTCTTCAATTCAAAAGCCAACTTTTTATTAAATAAATTTTCCCTAACTATTTATTTAAATCAAGTCGGAATGAAATGAAATCGTGAAGCACAAAACTGAATTTCGCTCCATTTCGTTTACAATGCCACATCCGGCCTATTATGTTGGACGAAATTGCAAGCACACTCTCCGGTGAATTCAATCCGCTCTGTAATTTGTACTCAAATGTCACATATACACCATAATTATTTCAAATCAATCCGATTGATGAAGACGCAAATATCATTTTATTTTCACCATTGAATTAAAGTGACTAATAATAATTATTGAAAATATATGAATTCTTTTAACGGGAAAATATTTTCTTAGAATAATGTTAAAAAATAGATCGCAGCTTGAAAATTTTCATTGTAAATGCAAAATTTTATTAATTTCGACGAATGTTCAATTTTTTGAAACCGGTCAGTACAGCCTATCGTAGTGGTCGTCCCGATTCAGAGCGTTTATTCATCTAAAACGGTGTGTAGCCGGAACACAATAATGCGATTCTGAAGTGCATCCATATGTCGACAACGACTAAAACTATATATAATTTTTCACGGAGAGTCTGAATAGGAAACTTTGAGATAAAAGTTATTGGAATCTGCTATGATGTTTCTTAAATCAGATACTTATATTAATGAAGTTTATAAGTGGGCTTCTGGATGTGGCTAGCCTGAGATATGTGATTGCAGGTTTTTCATCCTCGGATTTTGTCCCTAACATAGGCATTAAGAGGAAATTTTCATGAAACGATTTCAACCCTAATTCGAAAAATTATATTCTATATCTTCAAAATGTACATCCGGGTGAAGTAAATCGCAGGATATCTCAAGGAACTAAGGTATTTGTTAGGAGGGCGCCCCTGTCGTATAGACAGTGAACGAACTATCGATTAATCATCAATCAATATCGATGGTGAGTTCAAATTATGTTTTTTGCTCAATGTGATATTCATACATTTGCTCAATTGTGATACTCTTTGCATTCGGTAAACAGACGAGTTAAGTGACGGTTGTCTTCTCTCTGACCACACGGACTGGGCCAACAGTAGTACAGTACAGACATAACAACTTGGCAATTCGAAATGACAATCACAGCAGAAGAAGTAAAATCAATACTTCAGCAACAGCCACGCCAATTCGAAGAATCTCAAGCCCGTTTGATGCAGACACTTTTGAAAAATCTGAGTGTTATTTATCAAGCCAAGAAGACTGACGTACAAAACCCAGTGGTAGATGTATTCATCAACAGCATCCCCAAATACAATTACGACTCAGAAAGCGGTCTCACCTTTGAATCTTGGTTCAAGAGATTCAAATATATTTTTCAATCGATTTTCAAAGAAATTTTTGGTGAACAGTCTTCTTTATTCAACAGACGATATAACTGCATGAAATTGGTCAAACAGGATTGCGATGAATTTGTAACTTATGCAGTAAAAGTATGTGGTCTGCAATCAGAGAAGGATCAAGAGATTCGCACAAGACTACTGTCACAACTCGATCAAAATCCGAAAATCAACATGACGTCAATAAGAACCGAATGCCAGAGGCTACTAAATTTGAAGCGTGACACTGCGCTGGTCGAACAAAACTCCTGTCAGAATGAGCCGGTGGTGTTAGCAGTCAAGCAGCAAAGCACCCGGCAGAATGATCACCGTGTCGATCAAGACACCAAGCTTCCATCCCAGTTTTGTCAATGTGACGAATGGCATTTTGCGCGTTATTGCCCATTCAAGAAGCACCGATGCCAGAACTACAACAGGAAGGGGCATAACGAAAACTACTGCCCCACAAACTATTTTAAGAGATCAGTGTTCAATGATCCTCATTCTATCTTCGCCACCTTCAAGACCCCACAAAATGAAAATTCAGCGGAAGAAGAGCCGCCTCAAATTAATTTCGCGGAATGCAAACCAAGAAGGTGGGCCGATCGAAGACGTATTCCAGTAACCCGCATGCAATTGAATCCAAAACTGAAGTCATACGACAACCAAGCTTAAAGGGGAAGGTGTTAGGAGGGCACCCTTGTCGTATAGACAGTGAACGAACTATCTATTAGTCATCAATCAATATCGATGGTGAGTTCAAATTATGATTTTTGCTCACTGTGATATTCATACATTTGCTCAATTGTGATACTCTTTGCATTCGGTAAACAGACGAGTTAAGTGACGGTTGTCTTCTCTCTGACCACACGGGCTGGGCCAACAGTAGTGCAGTACAGACATAACATTATTTAATCGAATACGACGGTTGAGCCTTTTCGACTCGATTTGTACATGCATTTGGAATGAACTAATAATTATTTATAATACTTTCGATGTGCTAAATATTCACGTTGTGATTCAATTGACCTGCTGTGTGGACACATATATTTGTGCTCTCATACTTTTGGATTTATTTCCTCACATTTTTGCCTGAACTAGGCGGTTCATATATCATTGAACTCGTCTCAATTTGCTCTTTCGGAATATACCCATTTCAACTTCGAGCAAGGTGAATTTTTGAAAATTCAAATTTTCAAGTTTTAACCCAATTTTACCGACGCGTGCAATATCCTTGGCGATTCAGAATATTGTTCCTGTTCGAATACTATTGAGAGGATCACATCATTTCGAATTGACTGATAGTTTTTTTCAACACTATCAGATCGAAACTCGTTCAACCGCACCACTTTATCCAACTCGTTCGTATTTTACCGCTTGGATCGCATCACTCCGATCCAACGCATTCACTCCACCAGTACCTACCGATCGATAAACAACTGCACCGCTAAGTGCACTGACTCATCACTCGTTGGATTGTAACAATGTCGCGAAGGATGACCTCGATGACCCAGATAAAGAAGGCAGCACGTGATGTGTGTCAAATTTGTAACAAAGGGGTAAGCGCCAAATCCAACGTTGTTAAATGTTTTGGCTGTTTGAGTAAAATACATACTAAATGTGATAAAGCCCTAACGAAAGAAGTGATATGTTTTATTAACAACGTTGATTTACCAGGTGTTTGCTACGTATGTGGTGCATGTCGAAGTAAACAGCCTATCGATACGACTACAAATCCTCCCCACGAGGCAAAGCTGGAATCTCGAATAGAGATTTTGGAAAATTGCTATCGAAAACTTGAGGAAACGTTTAAACCGCTTCTGCTAGATAAACTTGCCAACGCAATTCGACCCGAAATAAATGTTGCTCAAGACAAAAAGGAAAAGGAAATTACACCAATAACTGCTCCCTTAACTGAATGTGTTGATAGCTCATCCGAAAGTAATAAAGATGGACCTACTGAACCCTGTTTACCTAGGTCCTCATCTGGTAAAATTGTGAACACTTTGTCCAGGACTCCCCGTCGTCTAGTTGCTAGATCCGAGCCTCCCAAAAAGCAATGTTACCACTCATTCTACTAAGACAGATATCGCTCTCAGTGTAATCTGCTCAAATATCCCGGAATCGACAGATTCACTTTTCTCAGCAAGAAAAGCACATGAGCTCAATGAATGGACTAAGCTCTGTACACACATGGGCTTGAAAGCTTTGGTACCTACATCAATGACGCGCTTAACCCGGCATAAAGACTGCCCTCACGTAGACCGGCCGCGCCTATTAAGGGTGACATTGCGAAATAAATCTGAAATGGAAGAAGTCATCCTCAATGCGTATCTACTCGGTGCTTGTCCCGGTTTGACCTGCAGAGTACAAGCCGACATACCTTGGTGGGAAAGGAAAGGTCAATCCACTCGTCGAGACCACTCTACTTCACGTAGTTTAATATTCCCCGAAAATGTTGATGTAGTATCAGCATCGGAATCAAAGCAACATGATTTGAAGCAATGGTTATACATTGCCGATGCTATTGGATCTCGTGATTCCATTGTCGTAGATACTTTTAGAAGACCCAGATCCTCCAACTACAAAGGCAATGGGCCCAGTCCTCTGAAAATCACTTTTCTAACGACTGAAATGGCTATCGCCATGAACACCGACTGGAAATCTAACCGCTCAAACCTTCCACCAGACGTGAGACTAAGTGTGCCCAAGCGTGTTCCCTCACTGAAACCCAGAGAACCATCGCAACCACAGCCTGATTGCAATCTTGTTATTGACAGTTCAAATGTTACCCCAAAAACGAAAAGGGTCCGGCTCATCGCGAGTCGGACCAATAGCTACAGTACACGATTCGACATTGTGTAAGACAAATACGATCAGGTGCATATATACAAATGCTCAGTGTTTAACTAACAAATTAGCTGAACTATGTGAGCTTTGTGATAGACTTTCACACGATTTGGTTGCAGTTACAGAGACTTGGTTCCAGCCCTGCATGACTGATGCTGAGCTTTTGATTCCGAAAATGTCACTACTTCGTCGCGATCGTGATCGAATATCCGGTGGTGGAGTTGCAGTCTACTATCACGAACGTTTAGCGCAGTGTAACGTCATCGATCATCCTGACCTCAGCCTTCCTGATACGATGTGGTGTTCAGTAAAGCTAGTCAATGGAGATGAATGTACGATCGGCATCATTTACCGCTCGCCATCATCCGAAAGCTCATACAATGATAAGCTAATCGAATCATTGCAACACATCACAAGATGCCAGACTATGCAATTGCTAATCATTGGCGATTTTAATCTCCCGCATCTGTTTTCGAGAGGTGAGCACTCCCTGCATTCGTTTGAACATAAATTCACGGAGGTTATAGAATTTGCTTCACTACACAATCACGTTAACCAGCCAACTCGCTGGCGGGGTCTTGACCAACCTTCAACCCTTGACCTTGTCTTAACGCCTGAGGCAACCGCAGTAGAGGGTATACAATACCTGGCACCACTGGGGAAGAGTGATCATGTTGTGCTTTTGTTTGGTTATGTATGTAGAGCGAAACGATTGTGTGAACAGACGAAAGTCATAAGGAAAATACAATTTGAATCCTTAAATATCAGTCTCCGGGATGCATACACTCATGAGTTTGATTCAATGGATCCTGGCTCATATTACAATTCGTTTCTAAATTATCTTAATTCGAAGATTTACGAAAACTCGATTTTTGTACCACACAAATGCAGCTACAACAACCAGTTTGTTATTCGGAGTAGAACGAAGAAATGGTTAGCTGTTAAGTGAGAGTCTTGGGTAACTCATAAGAAGTTTGGTACGGAAGAAACTTGGAAACGATTCTGTAAGATACGGAATAACGTCACGACTCTTGTCAGAGAAGATCGCATGCAATTCCAATGGAACTTGCTTAAGAGAATGGAAAAGAATCCTAAGCTTCTCTACAAGATAGTAAATGAACGATCAAAGATCAAACCAGGTGTATTCTCTGTACTAACAACTCCTGGATTGACCCACACTGCCCAAAATACCGCCGATGCTTTAGCAACGTTTAACTCATTTGTCTTCAATCCCAAGCGTTGTATACCATATCAAGTTTCATCAAGTTCGCCACATTTCGAATTATTAAGTGAAATGACTATCAACGAATACATGGTTGGGCGGGAACTTTGTCGACTAAACGAAAAGAAGTCCCCTGGCGCAGACAAAATTACCCCCGCCGTACTTCGCAGGTGTCGCGTTGCTTTGACTGCTCCTCTCACTCGCATATTCCATCTCAGCTTAAATGAAGGAAAAATACCACCGCAATGGAAAGCAGGGATGATAACTCCTATTTATAAAGGCGGTAGCCGTTCAGACACAGCAAACTATAGACCGGTAACGTTACTTCCGGTGATCTCCAAATTAATGGAACGCATTGTGACTGCGCGCATACGAGAACATTTTGAAAACCAAAATATTTTGACCGCAGCACAACACGGTTTTCGAAGAGGTCGTTGTTGTTTATCTAACCTTCTTACAACGTTCGAGGATTGGACCAAGGCACTCGACGAAGGTGAGGCTGTACATGCTTGCTACATCGATATTTCCGAAGCTTTCGATAGAGTCAACCATGACATCTTATTCAAAAAGCTCGAGTCTTATGGAATAACGGGAATATTGCTAAATTGGATAAGGGACTATCTTACTGATAGACACGTCCAAGTTCGCGTTGGCAGCACCTTATCTAGAAAAATGGACGTCACGAGTGGAGTTCCGCAAGGCTCGGTGCTTGGACCTCTTCTATTCTTGGTGTATATGAACGATATAGTAGAGGATATTGGATGCAACTTGATACAATTTGCCGATGATATTAAAATTTGGAAACGTGTCAGGTCTGTTAATGACTGTATGGCATTACAACGGGATCTAAGCATCTTATTTCGTTGGTCCCAGTTAAATGAGGTACCATTTAACCCTGCGAAATGTAAAATGCTGCAGCTTGGGAAATCTCTGCACCACACGTATCAGCTTGGCACGCAAGATCTCGTCTGGACCACAGCAGAAAAAGATCTGGGTATCTGGGTTTCGTTTAACCTGAAGCCTGGACAGCATTGCCGGATGGTGTACAATAAAGCTTGCCGTATCTTGAGTCTTATCAAAAGAATATTCCGGATTTTTACGCCCGAAACCCTACCCCGGGTAATTAACACGTATATACGTCCTGTTATGGAATATTCCATCCAAGCCTGGGCACCATGGCTGAGGAAGGATATCAAACTACTCGACAGGATTTATCATCGTGCTACAAAGTTGGTCTCCCGGTACAGAAATTTGCCTTTCACAGAGCGAATGTTAAAACTGAACCTACAAGATTTTACCCAACGGCGGATACGTAGTGACCTTATGTTAACCTTCAAAATCCTGCATTCTGTAAACCATCCCCTTAAACACTTGCTAAAGCCCAATGACCTTACTAGAACACGAACACATTCAAAGGTTTTAAGCATTCCGCATTCTCGATTGGATATACGTCGTAATTTTTTCTCCGTAAGAATTTGTTTCACTTGGAACTATTTGCCTGAAGAAATCACACGATCAGAATCTGGTGAGGTTTTCGCTTCCAAACTCGATGAGTTTATGACGAACCATGCGGTATGCGAATGTCCCTATTGATTTTTGAGATATTTTATATTTTTTATATATTTTTATATGTTCCATATACCTTGTCATCCTATGGTTATTGTTAAGCTTATTGCTTTTTCTACCATACAATTTTCTGAGTTCTGAGTTCTGAGTTCTGAAATTGTTGATTCCACTACGCACGTAGTCACTCAATTACATTGCAAACACACCATTCCATTCAGGTCTGTTAACAGTACTTTTACTCTGCACCTGAACTAATATTTAAATACAAATTGTAATCAAGTTTCATTTGTATGCCGCTGTTGGATAAGGTCGGTTCGACGTACCTGTTTATTCGCATGAGCCCACACTAATGGGTTTAAACCCTTGACCGTGAACCAAAAACACATTTTCATGCATTTCCATCACACATTCCACGACCGTTTTCGTTCTGTTTGCACCCATCAGAGAAGGACAGTGGCATAAAAGCGCAACTTGTTAACCATTTTTCCACTGATCCAAGCGCATGCTGATCCTGATCCTACTGTCCCTACGTAATGACTGTGCAAACAGCACGAAACCGGTCGTGGGGTGTGTGATGGAAATGCATGCTAATGAGATTTTTGTACTAATGGTATTCATTGTGACTATAAATTGTGGAATATTGAATCTTTAGATAATTCTGTTCCGGAAGCCAATGACCGATCTCCCTTTAAACTGATTTTCCTTGATACGTATTCGCACATGTAATAGCCTTGTATAAACGTCAGATTACCATGGGTTTACACATACGTTTGGAATGAGTAGACTTGAAACACATCATAATTGTATCAAACGATCTATTAAATGATAGTAAATTATATCCTATTAAACAAAAGTGATAACAAATCTAACTTTTTCGACAAATTGTTGTCTCGCATTGTTATGAGTCCTTAATATCAGATCGTTCATCCCATTGTTCCTACATGGTTTCATCAGAATTCCGAATCGCGACACGACGTTCGTATTAATATACAGTACCGGTGTTTTAGCAGTGTGTTACTGAGCAGCTTGATCAATCATTATTAACTCCAACTCCTTCGGCGTTGATACAGACCGTTTGTACCGGCTACGCTTAATAGTTAGCAAATGAATCAAGAATCAAGATTTTATGATGAAAAGAAATAATCGCTTTACATGTACTATTGGATGACAGCTATAAAAATACAGAGGATGCAATCAAAATTTCATTGAGGTGTTTGGTTTGTGTTATTTGATATGGTGTCAATATATAGGGTCGATAGTGGAGTGCTCTTTAATATGAGCATCCAGTTTCGATTTGGAAGCACGGATCGTAAAAGCGTTCACAATATTCTGTGATAGTGAATTCCACATAAAGCAAATACACACCGAGAAGAAATGACGTCTACCATCGAGTCTTCATTGCGGTATAACGAGACAACTTGAATGATTTCATGTATTATTAGGGGAACTGACTTTTATCAAATCGCGGAGAGGGTGATTTTTCATCCGCAGAATTTTATATGTAAGGATCATGTCGCTCCTAACTCTCTTATGTGTAAAAATCTTTCAATCCCTGCACGGCCATTCGCTCTTGGTATCGGATTTGCTGCATCCCATTAAGTAGCTTCGTCGCCCGGTTTCATTGTAGTTTTTTTGGTAACCTTTCGCCTTTGATACAGAAGTTTAGTAATACCACGGGTGATATTTAGAATAACGAATGAAATTAAATGGCACACCATCCACCATCTCTAATTGGTCTGACCACTAAACAGCCCGTTGAAATCTTATTGACGCAGACAAAGGCAGCATCAATTGCCCTATTAACCCAATGCAGCGTGAATTCGGCCCAGGTCAATTGACAATGTGTTTCACATGTGCACGGAAAAACGTCCGACAAATCGGTTGGACACTGACTACATTGTCTACCTTGAAGGCGTAGATCTACTGCAGCGTGACGTTAAGACTTATGCGGGACGCAAACATGTCAATGCAGTGGAGATCACTAATGGCTGGTAGAATTGGTTTGCATCGTAGGTGCGGCAGAGATCTCCACGATTAGCTCTCGGCTCTGCATCGGACAAATAGTATTTTAAGTTAAACTTTTGTTTACACTAAAAAGTAGTTTTAATACCATTGAACTTCGGTCACATTTGCAGCACACACGTGCACATGTGAGCCAGAGGCAACTGACCTTGACCGCATTCACTGTGTGCAAGTGAATAGGCCAGTTAATCCTGCTTGTTACTTTGTGACTTTAATCGGGCATGTGTGAACCAAGGTCAATTGACCTTGACCGAACTCACGCTGGGAGGTGCATACGGGTCAATTAATGTGGTCTTCATCTACGTGTTTTGACTCTCATAGGACTTAAACGCGGTGTTCAGTGGAAAGTCCAACAATTTTGCATTGATATATCAACTAATACACCATTGGCTTTTCCTGACTGTACTAGTTGAAATTTAGAATAAGTGTTTTTCGTATATCGATAAAATCTAATACTCCACACTCACCAAATCATTACAATCCGCCGCAGACTGATAATGGATTGCGTTGTAGGAATCCCGAAATTGGATCAAGCAGCAAATGCAAGTTGTATTTATTCGATCAAAACACTTCTTTCCATTTTAAATTATTCAGTTTATTGAAATAACAATCTAAAAATGTATCATAACAAATCCAATAGCATAGATACATGCATAAGCTTCGAAGTTATTGTTTTAAAAGTTTTTTCTTTATCACTTTAGCATAGTTTTGAAAAGAATGTTTCTGGTAAGAATTCTAACGAATAAAATTACACAGGTGACAAAATACAATTTTTTGTTCAATTCATGTGATAAAAGCACTAGAAATCCGTTGCCAGGATCAAAAAATGTGTAAAGACTTGTTGAAGAGAAACACAAATTATACAATACTATCATCATTATTATTGTGGTTGTTGTTGTTGTTGATTATATTGGCACCGTTAATGTCAGGCAAAAGTGGTGCAGTCGGGGGTGGGTGGGTTAGTTTCTCGGTTCTTCTATCCCCAGTGGCGACTGCGAAATCCTTAACTCCGAGATCGTCCAGGGTGAGATCGGACATTCCAACTGCTGATTCCAACAGCTTTCGTTCTTCTAGTTCGTGGAGCTTTTTGTGTCGATAAATATGCCACAATTCACACGCCAAATCGCCAGCCATCAAATCGCCGACGTTGATGGAGATTAACTTTATGAGGAACACGCCGTCCGGTCTGAGGTAGTTCTCGACAAATTTCGTTGAGGCCGCTTTGTCCGTGTCTCGTAACACAGACATAATTTTCAAATATTTTCTTATAAATTTGACACGAGCACTGGGAAAGCCCATACGGTAGAACCAAACCATAAAGCTGCCTAGCGTGATGACGCCAATGGTGCAGTGCCAAAACCAAAGAAATATGTAAATCTTTTCTAGGAACATGTTTAACGGTAGAACGCATTGAAGAGTATATCTGTGGAGTATATGGGAAAGTAAAAAAACAATTAATATTGACACACCGATAAATGTTAGATGAATTTTGAAAGGGTAAACTCTACAGGATATATAACGTGTGATATTATAGCATCGTCGTCGTTTAAGATCAATTTTATGATTCGTCTTATATAGACCGAACCGATTGCAGCTCATCAACTTCTACATTCACAATTCAGTCAAGATAATTGAAGTTTCAATGCTTGGCACAGGAAGTGTTACAGGCCCATGCGCTAAGATTTGCGACACTCAACATTATCCCACTGCAGATTACCGTCTAAAAATCCGAGCGTAGCCTCACACGACAATTCAACTGCATACAACATTCATTCAACTTGAAGCTGAATAAAAACGTAGCGCGTTTACTAATATACTTGATGTGGTAAATGGATTGGAATATGTTTGGGACCGATCGTGTATTTATAATGCAAATAAATTTGAGTGCAATCGGTTATAGCAGTTTTTGGGTAACGTTTCACTTCTGACACAGAAGCTTCATCGGACCAAGGGTGAAAGTCAGGACAGGGAACATGATTAAGTAGCAGTAATATAGGCTGTTTAGCGGTAAGGTCAAATTAGTGAAGTTGGGTTGACTGCTACTTAGTCATGTCCCCTGTCCTGACTATCACACGTGGTCTGACGAAGCATATGTGTCAGAAGTGAAACGTTGCCCAAAAACTGCTCTAACCGATTGCACTCAAATTTATTTGCATAATGCGTCAAATGTTTTTATCCGGAATCCCGTGATTCTTTTGATGTATAACATGTTATGAAATTACTAAGGGATAAAACGTTTGCCTCGTTGCATAAAATTAAATTAGGAATATTGTCGTGCTAACAAAACGCAGAGAAACTGTTCGATAAACTCACTTATGATTTTTTCCTAACTTCTTCGCTTCAAAGTCACAAAATGTCACCCTTGGAAAATTGCCTGAATGGAACCATTCACGACCTCTGACCAAATCGATCAGAACACGCAGACCGTAGAAAGTGTAATTATTCCCGACAAACTTTTCCATCACAAATAATTGACCGATGATGTTTGTCAAATACAACAGTTTGATGAAAAAGTATAATACGACAAGAAAATTTCCGTGCTTCTTGCCGCAACATCCCCAACCGGAGGAATCAAAATCCCGCAAGACCGCTGAGTGCTTCGTTGAAGGGGTTCCACCACAACACTTTGGACTATGTTCCGGCTTCTTGTGGGATGTTGTGCCTAACATCGGATGCTCGTCAGATCGTCTAGCTTCCCTTTTCGAGTTTGCTTTATTGCTTTTCGCGATTTCATTATTAACCGAAAATCGCAAACGCAATCGATTCAACAACGAATTACTCGTTGAACGTCTACGATGGTTTGTGTTCACACCTATACGCGGTGTGTCACCATTTCCACGACTAATTTGAGGTTCACAACTACCAACTGATGGAACGGTCATTGTGGTGTATTGAGGCGGAGCAGGGTTGAGACCGGTGTGAAAATGTCGATGGGTGGAGACGAGACCAGGGTGTGGGTGGGTGTGTTGTGTGTGGTGAATGTGTGGTTGGCCGAATCCGGTAGAATAGGGAAAATTACAGTGCATACGCTTCGAACTTCGATAATCACGTTGCCGGTAAATACAACTCTCCATGTAGCGGGCAATGAAACGGACGTTTTTCATCGTGTGCTCAGGCAGCAGCACATTTGAGTCGCATGCCATTTGTAATATCCTTCGGACGTTGAAACCGGACTGGCCAGCGAATATTCGCCAAATGAGACATGGGAGATAGAATGCTAACGCTTGAATAGCCATCACAATTGGGGCCCACTGATAGTAGCCGATCAGGAGCATTTCGCGGTCTGGCGCGGGTGGGAGTCGGTTTTGGATAGGGGCGAAGTAAGTGTTCGAAACCCAGCAGTAGTTCTCGGCATATTCCTCCCAGCCTCGGGTGAATTCTTGCGGAATCCAGCATTGGATGGGCTTGCCTGAAATCATTCGAAAAATTACAAGTTCTATCAGATGTACAATGAAATAAGCTTATTAACATCAATAACTTGTCTTTATAAACGCTAAGCCAAAGAGGCGAAAGCCAAAAGCGCGAACGCTGATATATTCATTGAAGAAATTCAATTCAGAACGGAAAATAGTGTAATCATTTTAATAAAAAGACCATATTAACATTGTGATGTTCGTTAGACTTCAGTGATTTAAAATTTGTTGATAATTCACTCTGGAAAACCAGTATTTTTAATTTTATATATTTTGGACATTTGAGACCAGTTTTTCTTGAATTTTGCATGAATTATAAATCTAACGTGATTACGTAAAACACTTCGAGCAGTTTATCAGAGAATGTCAATACATAAGTTAACGAATTCGGTATCTTGCAAAGATAGATTATTTGATTTTGTTATAAAACTCAATAAATACTGCGTTTTCGTAGAATCTATTATGATAGTGTTCTCATTGTATTCAAAAAAATAATACAAGAGTAGGTATTCGTTTTGTACGTCGAAATGATTTTATGAACTAGATTATAAAAGGAAAAGAGATTTTTAATGGACTAAAATCATTTCCACTACAAAATTACCTATTTCGAAATTATCTCCGTTTATCAAAAACTGAGGAGCATAAGCAACTTCGCAGTTAGCCGTTCGTTATAGCAACTTTTGAAAATTTTCAGCAATACAAGATAAGTCTAGTCATTGGCTCATACAGAAGAAAATTTGGTATTTTTAAGTTTGATTTACCATAGTATTTACCAAATGGATAATTAGGCTTTACTTTTATGTTTAATTTATAATGCTCACAGTCTAAAGATTTTGTTTACATTCTTAGTTTTACCTTTATTTTAGAAATGAAATTTCCGGTCTCATTCTTTGGACCCAGAAAATCTACTACGAATAGCACAGTTTGTATT